>JADRCD010193707.1:5634-29632 GCA_019843815.1 Montemys delectorum
TTTTTTTTTTTTTTTTTTTTTGATTTTCGAGACAGGGTTTTTCTGTCTAGCCCTGGCTGTCCTGGAGCTCACTCTGTAGACCAGGCTGGCCCCGAACTCAGAAATCCGCCTGCCTCTGCCTCCCAAGTGCTGAGATTAAAGGCGTGTGCCACCACGCCTGGCCATAATTCTATTTTTGATTCAAAAAAATTAAAATAATAATTTTAGGGCTAAATCATAACATTCCTCATGAAATGGCCAAAGATATCTGATAAACCGCCACTTTCCTTTTCTCTCTTCTTGGCTGTGTTGCTCTTTGCTTGGGGCCTGCAGCCTCTTACTTGTGTGCTATTCTCTGTATATGCTGACTTGGGTTCCACTGAGGCTACTCTGCATCTGGGAGCTCTCATTACCATATGGTAGTGCTGGCTTTCTGTTCTGTGACATCCAGGTTCTACTTCTTAATAATTTATTCTCTTGGTAAAAATGCTTCTTGTAGTAGACTGCATCAAGTGGGCATGCAAATTAGAATTTTTTTTTCCTAGAGTACACAAATCTTAAAATATTATGACTAATGTCTTTGGTGGATGGTATGGATGGGAATATGGCGTTGGACTGGAATCTATGAATGTTGAAGTGAATTACTCTATTACCTTCCAGCTTCCAGTTTTCCCCAACCCCTCCATCTTTTTACATGGTATGTTACTTTTCTCCTCTGAAAGTGTCTAGAAACTTGTTTTCAATCTAGACTTCTAAAATTTCATTAAGCCATGTTTTTCTTGTTTCATTATTTATTTATGTGTATGTATGTATGGATACATGCATACATGTATATATGTGTCTATCTATCTATCTATCTATCTATCTATCTATCTATCTATCTATCTATCTATCTATCTATCACTTATTAACTTTCTATCATCTACCATCTATCTACCTACCTGCCTACCTCCCTGGTTTCATCTGGTGTTCTCTGAGGATCTGATTAAACCCTCAGTCTAGAAATCTTTTTGTTCACTCTGTGAGGTTCTGGAGATTGAACTAGGGCCTCACCCATGTTAGGAAATGCTCTGTTGCTGAACAGTGTCTCCAGCACTCAATTACCTGTTTCTATTACCTTAACAAATTAACAAACTTCTTTTAAAGCTGAATGTGAAATCTCTAAAACTGGTGAATAAGTTATAAAAGGACTTTCCAGACTTCTTTCATTTATTAGTGTTTTTTTTCTCTCTACTTCCTTGACTTCATCAAAAACAAAAAAACAAAACAAAACAAAACAAAAAACAAAAAAAAACCCTCTTACTGATTTTTAAATTTTTTAAATGCAGGCTAACTGCCTAACTGTTATGGTTAGCCAAGGTTTTCATACATAGTTTAAGTTGGCCTGGAGCTCAGGATCTTCTGTGCTGGAGTAGGTGTGCAACACCATGCTCAGTTTGGGGTGATTTTATACATATTAAAATTTATGCACATATTTTAATTTCCAATTCTATGTCATCTCATAATAGCTATGTAGTCATTATTGAACCAGGATACAGAAAGGCAGACCAATTACACCCCTAATGTTTTCCTACATCTTTTAGCCACCCCCTTAGCACCACTTGTCTGTTCTGTGTTCTAGCTTTGCCTTTCTGAAATGGCATGCGAAGCTTCAGGTGCTTTCAGGCCACTGCCTTTTATATTCTATGCAAAGTTTTCAGCTGAGAGAGACAGAAAGGGTGCCAGCCTTTTCCATGCTGTGTGATGTGGTTATTTTCTCTTGGATTTAGAGAAATTATTATTTATTTTATCTTGTAATATATTAATCATGTAATATGTTACATAAGAGTTACTTTGCTAGTTTTCAATGTTATATCTGTTATTCAAAGAGAAATTTCATTTGTTTAGAATACTGTTTTGGATTCAATATGCTAATTTTGCTGAGAATTTTCATAACTATACTGATGGGAATTAGTCTTCTTGCTTCTAGTTTAATAATTTGTCTAGTTTTCATAGCAGAAAATTGCCAACCTTAGATTGGAAAATGAGAAACTTCTTTGTTATAGAAGAAATTTAGAGTTGATTTTGACTGTATGTTTGGCAGAGTTTATTGATAAAGTTGTTTGAACTTGGACTTTTCTTTAAGATTTATTTATTTGCATGGAAGAAATTGTGCTTCTTTAAGTCTGAAAATTATTCTTTGAGAGTTATATAATACAGTGTGCCTGTGACATGTGAGCATGTTCCAGAAAGCTGTTCTTTCATAGTTAATTTCCATTTTCCCATACTAATTATGAATCATTATCCAATAAGCCTACAGAGTTAGAAACTTTAAAAGTAGATGTTTCCTTTAACTCAACTATATGATATGATTTGATAGAACATTTCTTCTACTTTGGCATTTTCTGGTCATTGATAGTTGTTTTCCTAATTTTAAAGCCCCATAGAATCCAAAGGAATCAGCAGACCAGATTCTCTTTTATTACTTGGATGTACTGTTAACATCACTCTACCCAGATCCACTTTCCACATCATTAATGTACTCAGGGTGGTACTTGCAGTCCATTAGTGTTCTCAGTTTATGGAAGACACCATCCTTGTGAATTCCAGTTATGCTGGGGTCGTCCTTCCTTCCTTCCTTCCTTCCTTCGTTCCTTCCTTCCTTCCTTCCTTCCTTCCTTCCTTCCTTCCTTCCTTCCTTCGTTCCTTCCTTCCTTCCTTCCTTTCCTCCTCTTGTAATACACGTGCTATCTTTTTAGGTCTCTGGTTGCTGTAGTGAAAATTCTGCTTTCATTTCTGATATTGGTACTTTCTTCTCTACATATTTATCATTCTGAATAAAAATTTATAATTTTATTGATGTTTTCAAAGACTAAGACTTTGTATATATTGATTATTCAACAACATTGTATCTTTCTTTTAAAATTAAGTTACAGGTTCCTAACATAGGTCTTATATTTTTCATTTGGATCTTTATTGTTCTCTAATATATCATTTAATACTATTTTCTAAGCACTTGTTTAGCTGACTCAAACAGATACTTTTATAGACACATCTCAATTTCTCTGGTGACAATTTCTTTCACCAATAAATTATGTAGAAAACACTGTTCAAATCTTGAATACTTGGTGATTTTCCATATAGCATACTTTTATCTATTTTTAGTTAAATTAGACATAGTTAGAGAATGTACTTTGTATAATTCAACTATTTTTCAACTTTTCTATGGGTTTTACTTCTTAAATTTCTATCAGTCACTATGAATTTATTTTAAAGTATCATTATTCACATAATTAATAACCTGATTTGTTGTCTATTTTGAAATGATTTTTCTTTCACTGAAAAGACTTTTCTTCTCACATAATATACCCAGATTATTATTTCTTCCTGTACTCCTCTCAGTTTCTCCTCTCCTCCACATTTCTCTTCCCTTTTCTGTCTCTCATTAGAAAACAAACAGCCTTCCAAGGGATAATAATAAAATAAAATGTAGTATGATGAGATAAAACAAAAACTAACAAATCAGAATAAGATGCAACAAAGAAACAAAAGAAAAGACCACCCCTTACCAAAACACAAAAAACAGATATAGAGACAGAAAGCCACTCCTTCTTGTATTCAGGAATCCCATAGAAATGCAGAAGCCATGATGTACACTCAAAACATCTGTAGGGTAAAACAAACAAACAAACAAACAAACAAATAAGTGAGTAAATCAGTGATAAAAAGATAAGGAAAAGAAAAAAGAAAAAGCCCTCACACAACATAATGAGACAAGGAACTCACAAAGATGCCCTTGAGTTTGTTTGCTGTTGACCATCTACTGCTGGGCATGCAGCCTATCCTAGAGAGTAGTTTGTTGGGGCTGGAGAGATGGCTCAGCAGTTAAGAGCACTGACTGCTCTTCCAGAGGTCCTGAGTTCAGTTCCCAGCAACCACATGGTGGCTCACAACTATCTGTAATGGGGTCTGATGCCTTCTTCTGGTGTGTCTGAAGACAGTTACAGAGTACATACACATACATAATACATATATATATATATATTATATATATATATAATAATCAAACAAATCTTTAAAAAATAGTACTTTGTTTCCCCCATAAGACTGGGAGGAAACTAAATTTTCATTTGCAAGTGGTTATCAGTTGTTTTAGGGACAAAACTATGAGCTACATTGGTGACTATTTTGTGTACACTTGAAAAAAAAGTGTTTACTCATTTTAAAAATGGAAATAATTATTAATGGCCTCAAGGGTTTTTTAAAGAATAAATGATGTAATGTTTATAAGAATTTAAGGATCATCACATATGGGAAACACCAAAATAAAAGAAAAAGAACCCTCTGTTTTTTTTTTTTTTGTTATGATTGTTTTCTTCTCCACCCAAGAACACCCTATGACTTAACTTCCTTTTTTAGCAGTCTTTTTTTAAAGTAAACATTGACCTCATTAAAGCCTAATTTTTGGTGGTTAGATTTGTTCCTAACTATAATCTCTGGCTACTGTAGCAAAAATAGTTTATAAACCACCATTTGTTGCATATTTGATATATGTAATCTTTAAAACTCATTCTTAGTTCTCAATCCTTTCATGCACTCTGTGGCCTTGCAGCATTAGGCTGACATTTACTAGGTGCAAATCTGGGCACTGCACGGGATGGTTCCTGCTCATTTTACTTCTTTCTCCTTGTTCTGATGAGTCGATTCCACTTAATTGATTATGCTTTCACACTGGTATGAGTTACTGGGCCCGTGGTAGAGGGTTGTATCTTCCCTAAGACTTCCATGAGAACTCCTCTAATATATTGCACCCAGGATCCTGTCGATGTAAAGAAAATATTTTAAACACATGTTGTTTGTTCCGCTTCACCGAGTCCATTTATGTACGCCATTGTGTAGATTTGTAGAAACTGCATAGATTTTCCCATTAAACTATGCTGTGTCACATCAACAGATGTGACCCTTTGCTTAGTAGATAATTTCATATTCTCGGAAAAGGCTGAGCTGGTTATAGAATATAATGCTAAGTTGATTTATTAGTTTTATTTGGCATTATTGTCTTCATATTTGTAAGTGAAATGCTATGTTGTGTACATGAATTAGAACATCCTTCCTTTTAGTTTTGGACTTTCGTTTTGCCTGAGGATCATCTTTCTCCTTAAGTTGGGAAGGAATCACTGTAATTTTGCTTATCTTTCAAAGAATTTGAAAAGTTTATTTTCTAAGATTAAAATTAGCATATGTAATTAACATTATTCCTCATGTTACTAAATTCCTCTATACCAATACTCTATATCAATACTTTATACACACTAATGTTGCTTGTGCCACAAGATTATACTGGTATTTTCCCTAAAATTTATTTGTAGCTTTTGTATATTTATGACCACTTTCAACATATTAAATGTATAATACATATGATCAATTTCTTCATAGTAAATTAGATTTTTCTTTTGGGTGTGTATGAGTTTCCAGACAGGGTTTCTCTGTAGCCTTGGTTGCTCTGGAACTCACTCTGTAGACCGGGCTGGTCCCATAGTGATCCACTTGCCTCTGTCTTCCAACTGCTATTTGGTAGGATTAAAGGCCTATGCTACCACAGACGGCTTTGTTTTTGTGTCCGTCTGTATGTCTGCCTGCCTGCTGCCTTGCCCCCCTCCCACCCCCCAAGACAGTTTATTTATGTAGCCCTGGCTGTTCTGGAACTTGTTCTGTAGACCAGGCTGGTCCCACAAATTTAGATCTGCCTGCCTCTGCCTAAAGAGTGCTGAGTTTAAAGGCCTGTGGTACTAGAAACTGACTTTTCTTTTCTATGTCTGTGTATCTCTGTATTTCTGTATGTACGTATGTATGTATCTCTGTATGTATGTATGAATCAATCTATCTATCTATCTATCTATCTATCTATCTATCTATCTATCCATCCATCCATCTACCCATCCATCTATCCATCCATCCATCCATCCATCATCCATCCATCGATCGATCTATCTATCTATCTATCTATCTATCTATCTATCTATCTATTTATCTATCCATCCATCCATCTACCCATCCATCTATCCATCCATCCATCCATCCATCCATCCATCCATCTATCTATCTATCTTCTCCTACCACCCACCCGCTACCCCAAGATGGGGTTTATCTGTATAGCTCTGGCTCTAGAACTTGCTCTGTAGTCCAGGTTGTCCTTCAACTCATAGAGATTCTCCTGTCTCTGCCCCTTGAGTGATGGGATTAAAGGCATGTGCTATTACCACTAGGCTCTTGTATTCTTTCTTTGGTCTGGGAAAAATATTTCCACTCCTATCTTCGCTTTGTTTTTCTGATATATTCTTGATGAAATGATTTATTGATTTTAAGTTTTCTGATTCATTTTTGTTTGTGTGTACATATTTCTCTATTTAATATTCTACTGTTCTATGTTTCTATTTCAAATAGCACACAGAAACACTATTTTAGTTGGATTATTTTTTGTAGCATCATTGCTTTAATATGGATAATACCCATATGTATTTGCTTATTGTCAAAAATTTAGGGTTGTCATTACCTACTGTCTTGCTCTGCATGCTCTAATATTTGGAATGTCTTGTTTTGTGGAGGTACTTTTCCTTGTTTTATTTTCAGATAATTTTATTGTTGTTATTTTTTAAACACATACTTTCTACAGATTTACTTGGGAATTAAGTTGCTTAATTTATTTTATTAGTCTTTATTTTGAAATGAACATACCTATTTTGTGTCATGAAGCTAAAGATTGACTATTTTGCCTTAAATAGTCCATTTTGAGTCGTAGATTTTGTTTTATAATTTTGTGTTATATTTAATCTATTATTACACATTATCCATAGTTTTATTTTTATTTCTTAATGTTAAATTGGTTAATGTGGTTAAAAACTCACAGAGCTTCTAACATTCAAGTATATTTTTGCCTTTTCTAGATATTTAAATTAACTTTTTTTGTTTGTTTGCTTGTTTTTTCAAGCAAAGGTTTTCAAGATAAGGTTTCTCTGTGTAGCCCTGGCTGTCCTGGAACTCACTCTGTAGACCAGGCTGGCCTTGAACTCAGAAATCCATCTGCCTCTGTCTCTCAAGTGCTGGGATTAAAGGTGTGTGCCACCACTGTCTGGCTTTTTGTTTGTTTGTTTTTTAAATTATCTTTGAATTATAGATTACCATGTGAGATTTTCATATGTATAAATTTATGCTATATATTTATAAACAAAGAAAAATTGAAAATTGTCATTAAGGGTTCATTGTAATACTTGAAGGCTTACAATGACCCCACTCCTACTTTGATTTTCCTTTTATTGCACACCTTGCTTTGATTCATTTCTTAGATCTTTGGAGTGTAATATCAGTAACCTTTTCAGGAGGCTTGGCTGAATTATGTATTTTGAGGAGCATATAGAGAAGTCCATTGCAGTTGAAGAACAATTTAGCTGGACACTGAATTTTTGGGTGAATGTTCTCTTTAGGGATTGAGAAGATAGCTCAGTAGCTAAAGTGATTGCTGTGTAAGCATAAAGAACCACATTTGGAACCA
Organism: Montemys delectorum; assembly: GCA_019843815.1. Lineage (NCBI taxonomy): Eukaryota > Metazoa > Chordata > Mammalia > Rodentia > Muridae > Montemys > Montemys delectorum. Next base: position 13,142 of record JADRCD010193707.1, read on the forward strand.
TATAAAAAGCTATTATGATAATGTCTGTCTGCAACCCCAGTGATGGGGTGGAGATGCATGCCTGACAGGGACTTGATGGCCAACCAATTTTACTGAAACAGTTACCTTTTTGGTTCATTGGCAGCATATTTGAAAGCCATAAAGTTGGAGACATTATTAACAAGACATTCTGTGTCAACTTATGGTCTTGATAAGGTCTTTATAGTGTGCACACCTGTATGTAACACAGAGAGAGAAAGAGAGAGGGTTTCAAGTTTTGAAATGGTGGTGGAAGGGAGAAAGAAATGATTAGAGAGTGTTGCATCTAAGTGTTGAGCTACCAAGGGATTAAATATTAGATCTGACAGAGATGGACCATGTATATGAAGAGTTTTGCAGAGAGATGATTCTTCTGAGTTGGAGAAATTCCCTGAAGTAGAAGAGCTTGGGAGAGTTTGAGGTTGCATGAGAAATTAAGCACAAGATGAAGTCTGAGGTTGGGTTTGATGCCATTTACACTCAGCACAGTGCCTGTGGTGGCCAGGCTATTACTAGGTGCATTAAGTATATGATTAATGAATCTAGTCTTATCTGTGGGGTAACTAATAGTTTTCTTTCAATATTTAGATGAAATTCGTTAGCTTAATGATTGGGACATATTTATGTTAAAAATGTTTAAATATTCTGGGTCTCAGAACCACTTTCTGAAAGGCATGGATATAATAATACCTGCCTCATAGGTACTTGTGAAGTTTCAACCAAGTTACATGTATGTAGTGTTTAGCTTCTGACTTAGTAGTCAGTCAATATCTATTAACAATAGAATTATTAAGTATTTATTGCTATGGGCATCCTTCCAACCTGTGAGTTTGTCTGGGCTTGTATTGGCTGCTTTTCTTGTTGCTATGACAGAACACCTGAGAGAGAAACTTAAGAGCAGATGTACTGAAGTTCATAGCTTCAGAGCCACCAGTTCTTACTTATTTGCTCCTGGGCTCTAGGTGTATAGTCTTCATTTCATGGTCAAAGGAAGTGGATAACAAGATACAGGAAGAAGGTAGGGTGGAGACAGATAATAAGAACTGATCTCAGTGATGTTCATCTTCCAAATTTGCTAGCTAGAGTCATTCAACAAATATCTACTTTACACTTACTAAGTATGGATACTAGGTTGGACTGCTATTAGTTCAACCAATTATGTTAGAATCCTCACAACCTAATTGTCTCTGTAAACTTCTCCCAGACATATTCAAAGATGTACTTTATTAATCTCTTAGACAGTTATCATCACTGTCTTACCCAGAAATTTTTAGTAGGGCTTAGGCAATTTGGAAAGCACCAACATCCTTTTAGATCTTGATTGCGTCACATACAAGTTCTCCTTTGAAAGGTTCCCAACTTCCAATTCTGGGTCCATTTGAATGGGATATGGCACTTCAGTTTCTGGTAGGAACTTGGAGAGTGTGAGTGTCCATATTATATCCTTCTGATCACACTGGATCAATAGGTCCAAGCAGTGGTATTGAAATTGTGAATTAATCTGGAGGCACATTAATGATGAAAATACCTTTATCTCTCCTCTGTGGTAACCATATAGATCTTTAGTTTTTCCCATATGATTGATAGTTTGAAGTGGAGTCATGATGTGTGTCGTTGGAAGTCATTTCAGGGACACAATGACAAGCATCAGAGCAGTGGATCTCAACTGTCCTAATGCTGGAACTCTTTAATACAAACAGTGCCTCCTGTTGTGGTGATACAAAACCATAAACTTATTTTTGTGGCTGCTTCATAACTGTAATTTTGCTACTGTTATGAACTGTAATGTAAATCTCTGTGTTTTCCTCTGAAAGGTTGTTCAACCCCCAAAGGGGGTTGAACATGTCATTGAGAATGACATGTTCAGGGGCACGCCAAGAAAGTACCCAACTGACAGAGCAGACCAAAGCTTGGGTAGAATATTTTGAACTCCTGGATTAAACCTACATAAAGCTGATTGCCCTCCAGATCTCCCATTATGTGAATTAGCACATTTAATTTACTGCTTAAAGTAGTTAAAATAGGACTTTGTTATGCGTACTGTGCATTCATAATTGATTTATAATTTTCATTACAAATGTAATTTCTTCACTTCATTCTTATATCGAGCAAGAAAGATTTATTCTTTTAATAATCTCATGTAGAAATTCCATTTCTAGAATAATCAATAGATATTAGGTCATTAAGTACTACTTATATTTATTTCAGAATAAGTTAAACTTCTAGACCAAAGTAATATTTTGAAACTCATTGTCTTTTTGAAAGAATTATGCTACAATTCTCATGTGACTAGGCCAATTATATTTCTATATACAAATTAGTTTTTCTCAGTGATTTATTTCAGTTTTAAATATGAAACAAGTATATCACACAGATATATTTTATTATTCATTATAAAGCTGAGTTCAGCATTTTACTCTTCAATATCCAATACTAAACTTCTGCATTTCTACAGCCTTTTAAGTTTGAGAGACCATGGTTTCTATTATTCAGAGAAAACTTTTGAGAAAGAACAAAATCTAAAGACTGATAGACCTGGATTCTGTACTCAGCTTCTCTACTTACTTTCTCAGTGAACATGAATGAGTTATTTATTTAACTCTGAGTCTCAAGATTTTCTTCATAAATTGGGAATGACAGCATAATTTCCCAGGGGATATGCAATGAGGAACATGAAGTCATGTGAAGCTCTTAATCCTTGGAAAGACACTTCAAAGCTCAGAGGACCCCATTTTCCTCATTATCTCCAATTAAATTGCAAAATATTTATCATAAGGGCAACCAAGCAGGAGTATTTTTTACATTAAAAGCATTAAATGACTTCTTTACTAGATTCTGAACATCCCATGAAAAATGGCTGATGATGGAGTTTTACTTTGTCCCTTGCTCTATGCCCTTCTATGTCACCTTTAGGTTGGCTTTGAATGATGTATATTTATGGATCATTATAGGAATGCTCATGGTTCAGGAAACACTATGCATTTCAGAGGAGCACAGAGAGGATTTTTGAATTAGGTTTCCCACCATGTTATCTATACATCAGCTTATTTGTATATTGTCTTGTTTTGGTTTGTTGGCAAGCTCATGTTGCTTCATTGAGTTTTTGACCTCATATTATTTTGTGTTGCTAACTGTGTAGCTCATAATAAGGAAATTGAAAAAATATGTTTGCAGTCAAGCTGAAAACTGCTCACTTAATATGAACACAGAGAAAAATACCTCTTCTTTTGTTTTATTCTTATTTTTGAAGTGATTTCAACTCTTGGATGTGAAGTCTGCTGGAAGGCCTTTGTCTTTCATAGTGCCCTTTTCTTTCTTTCTATAAATAATTTTGAAATGATTTTCACACTAAAGAAATTTTACTTCCTCCCTCCCCCGGATCTCAGTTCTAACTTAAACAACAACCAGAAACCATTAAGATCTTCTATTTGTATATCTTGCTCAGAGGCCTCATGTCTTTGACCTGGTCATGCCCGTTGGATCCTTCCTCCATTCCCAGCTGGAGACTGAGTACAACAAGTAGCTAGGGAACCTCATCAAACACAGGGATAAACATATCCAAGTCTGAGTCCATCTGAAAACTGGTACAACTGCCTCAATGACTGAGTTTTCCTTTTTATTGTGCAAGTTAATTCAGGAGGGAGAAATTAGCCTTGGAAAGGCAGCAAAGACAAAAGTAGGTAAACAAAACATTGCCTTTTGCAGTGCTTCTCAATGATATGGTAGTTACACTTAGAAGCAAGAATCATAATGGGGTCATGATTAAAACCTTGGATTTGGTGTCTTGGGTTCGATTGCCCAGCTGCCTGTTACTCACCATGAGACATTTGAAAGAGCCAGTCTCTTTGTATGCCTCTATAATGTACAGGTAACAAGCAGGAAGCAAAGATAAATAAAACAGAAATGCTTGTAACAAAGGCTGTTATTTTTCTATTGCTGTGACAAAACACCATGACCAAGGTGACTTATAAAAGGAAGCATTTAATTTGGGGCCTGTAGACTTAGAATTTTCAAAACCTACTTTAATAAGAGTTTTTCAAACACTTCGACCCCTATTCTAGCCCACTGTCCAAAGATAGTGGAAAGAAGATGGTAAATAGGACAAGGGAATTTGGACCTATTTAGAAGTAGTTCTTTGGGGGCAGTTCCAACTTCTGTTGTCAGGATTCCAGCAGTCCAGTTCAGTAGTGTCAGGGTACCAATAGTCCAGTTCACCAAACACAAATCAGCAGTGGCAGTTCGATCCAACAGGAACAGCCAGGCCTCCAGTGAATTGGCAGGAGTCAGTGAGAGTGACCAGAACCAGCCAAAATTCAAGCTGTTCTCTGCTATGCCTCTCTCAATGAAGTGAAGATTAGCGAAGATGTAAGGCCAAGGAAGCATTGCATAGCTTGCAATGCAAGTGTCCATCGCTGTCTGTTGAGTCCTACTTATATTTTCTCCACGCATCACGTGTCCACCCATGGATCTGCTCAACAAAATAGCACATGAGTCTGCATCACATGATACATCCAGAAATTTCCATTTCATGGGCCCATGGTTTGAAAAGGTAGTAGAATTCATGACCATTGTGCTGTGAGCATACCAGGAGGCAGGCATGGCACTGACGCAGTCACTATGAGAGCTCACACTTTGAGACAACCACCAATCTCAATCTCTCTCTCTCTCTCTCTCTCTCTCTCTCTCTCTCTCTCTCTCTCTCTCTCTCTCTCTCTCTCTCTCCCTCTGTATTCTGTATGTGTATATAATTTATGAATATTATGAATAGATATTTAATATGAATAAATTACAGTTAGACCGAGTTGACCACAAAGTATAAGGTTAGGATTACATAAATCTGATCACATGGGAATCAGTGAGAACATTTTTTATTAATTTTTTATTAACTTACGCAGTCAAAATGATAATGTGTCTCATTTAATTTTTAACTGACATCTCTCATCCATAAATTTCTTGATAAGCACAGGAAACATGCTTTATAAGCAAGACCTAAAGTAGAAAGAGACCAACGTGTTTTGGCTTTCAGAGCAGTACTTTTGTTATTGTCTAAAGGACTGCAGACACTCCCCAGATGACTCTAGCTCTCCACTTTACCTCCTGTTTTAACTGATATCCTTGAAAAGATGTCATATATCCATTCGATATTACAGTTTATTACTTATGTTTCTCTTGTATCTAACACTCATTTCATTGCAGCTGTCTGCTCGTAAAACAAAACAAAAATAAACAACAATGAAAAGCTCAACATGTCCTCATTGTTCTTGACAGTTCGGTGAATCACATACTGTTTGTTTTCCCTTTCTTTCTGAACCTCTTTTTCTCTCTGGACTTCCTTATTTCTAATTCTCCTGTATTCTTATACCCCTCTTAATCTCTCTGAATATCATTTGTAATTATTTATTAAATTATAGCTTTGCAGAATTTCTCTCTCAGACACTTCATTATATCCCCCTTAGATAGTTTGATCTGAGCTAACCCAAGCTAATAATTTCATGTACTTCATTTAAACTGTCCCAATTTATATTTCTCATCTTATGTCAACTTAGAGGAGGCAATAAACTAACCTCCAGTGGAAAGAATTCTTTTAAGACTCTTGATTAAAATAAGAGGTAAAGAGTGTTGGTCTACTTCAGGAAGGACATAGGGTGCACATCATATAGTATATGGTAATTTCCTTGTATGTCAGCCAAACTTCCCCTTTGGCTGAATCTACTTTATGAACAATGGGACTGTAGCCTGTTTTCATCCATAGTTTAACTATTTAGTTTTAGCCTTTCTCATGCCTACTCCCAGCACCTCCACTATTTCTACAACATACATTGAAGGTCAACATAAGACTACAAAAATAAATAAGAACATCAAATTCTTAGAAAAAGAAGGATAAACAGTTCCTTTGGTTTAAAGTGTGGTTGTTTGCGCTCTGGTTGTCTGAGAAATTTTACAAGATGAAATCTAGTGCTATTCATCACTGATATGCAATCAAATATTCCAAAGATCATTTATAATTTAGAGGAGATATGTTAAATATTCTCAAGGGATGTATGTACTACTAAGTAGCTCTGGTACTCAATATTGTCCCAGTGTATTCTTCAGAGTTTATCAACTGTGCACTAAAAATCAGCTAGGTACTTATTCAGAGTTCATCCCACCATCTTCCAATCCATCCTATGGAAACTGTAGATTACCCTTCTCCCACTCTACCAATGTCAGTGGTTCACCCATCACTCTATCTTGAAAAGCTCACCTTTTATATCCATCACCAGACCTTGGTGCAGATATTATCATTTATGTTCTTGAGAGAAGCTCAATCACTTTTGTTAACATTGTAGAATTCTACTAGACAGTTGTCATATTTGATTAAATACTTATTGGTTTAGATTTTTATTTATTAATTTTATTATAAATTTGACTTCTATTTCATACATGTATACAACAAAATATTATCATATCGACCTCATTTTCTCCCTCCAATTCCATTTCCTTTACCAACCTGTTCCTTTTCCATCCCCCAACTCTCTCTCTTTCTCTCTCTTGGTGACCTACTAAATTTAGTTAATGATGCCCATATGTGTTTGGATTTGGGGCCATCTGCTGCAGTATGGGAAACATACCTGTGGCCATCCCACAAAAGAACAATTCTCTCCTTTTCCCAGCAGTTATCAGATGCCAATAGCCCGTCATTACAGAGCGGGGAGTGGAGAGCACCTTTCTCATCTATGCCTGAATGTTGGCTGGGTTTCTCCTGTATGGTAATCAGTTGCTTTGAGTTTATCTGTCCTGTAGCGGTATCATTCTTTCATAGAATTTCTCTCCATCCTATGGCTCTTACATTTATTCTAGTCACTTTTTCTCTGTGTTCTCTGAGCCTTGCAGGTGGGGTTGGTGGTAGGGTAGATAAAGATATATCATTTGGGGCTGCGTTCTCAGTCTGTTATTCTGAGCACTTTGACAAGCTATGAGTCTCTGCATTAACTGCTACCCATTGCAAAAAGAAGTTTCCATAGCCAAGATTAAAAGAAACACAAACATGTGGATATAAATATTAGATAATTATTGAACAAAATAACAGTAGTAGATTCTACTCTAGAACATATGACCTCCCATCTATGGGCTTTTGATTAGGATTACAGTACAGGCCATGACATTTTCTCCGATGGAGCAGGCCTCAAATCCAATCAGAAAGTGTGTCATTATTGTGCCAGTGAGAATACCCTGCCTGGCAAGTAGGTAATATAGCATGCAGATGCCAGAACTAGGTAAGACTATTGATGGCTATAATCCCCCAGTAGACTCACAGACCTTCTGGGTCTATGAAAGCTCTCTAGCAGGGAGGAAGTTTGTAGGTCCTTTGAGTTAGATTTCTCTATGTCCTGAAACCAACATGTGTAGTGTTTTCAGCGATAGGGTCCTACCATGTATGTGTGGTAGATAACAAAGAGCAATAGCAGTAGCCTGTGTTGTTTTGGATTCCTCTTTGATGAAAAGGGACATCAAACAAAAGACACGATAAACTAATAGAATAACATGGTCATGAATATTACTCAGCCTTAGAAAAATGCCTCTTTCTTCACAACATTGTTGCGTCATCTCCTCATAGTCAGTCCAGTTTCCTTACCCACTATTCTGTATCCACTTTCTCCAACCGATTAACAAGATCAATTTGTTACTAAGCACAGTTATTTGCATTCTATACATTTGTACTCTATTCCTTCTTTAGCAGGGCAAGGTCACTTCTTAGCCCAGCACTTACACTGTCCATTTCTCTGTGAAGCCTTCTGCATCTCCCCACCTGCCCTGGGATTGACATTTTTTTTCCCTGAACACTCTTCTCATCAGCTACTTTTACTCACTATTTTGTGACTCACGTTTTTGATAACTTGCCTTTTCTTACCCGGTAGGGTTTAAGCTTCTTAAAAAGCCAACAAAGTTCTCTTGTGCTTATTGTCTCCTCTGGCAGTGTTTGCAGCGTAAAATAGAAATGACTTATGAATTTGGGGAACCTGAACTTTTAGGACTATACATGTCTGCGCTATGTTTTATAGGATGCCCCTGTCTTCTTTATACTAGAAATTTTATTTCATACTAGAATTTTTATTTTATAATCAAAACTATGTGTACATTGATGGATAGAAGGATCTTTCAAAGAGCAGCTTCTGCACACAATCACTGCAACATGGCAAGGTAATGAAATGTGTGGTCAGGAGCACAGGCTGTGATTTTGTTGTTGCTCTACTTTGAGACAGGCTCTCAGGCAGCATGGCCTCAAATGCCTGATCCTCATGCCAACGCCCCCAAAATGCCAAGAGTATAACCCTGTGAGTCATACCGTCTGGAGGTCACAGACTCTAGATCTAGACTGAACCTCATTTCTGCTACCAATAAGCTGTGACCTGAGGAAGTCACTTATTCCAACAAGGTCTCCTATTTAGCATCTGGGCTACAGGTAAAGTAGACATTCTGCTCCCTGGAGGTTGATGAGACAATGAAATAAGTTAATATGTACAACCTGCTTAGGATCGTCCTGGTACATGACTGGTGTTCAGTAGATTTTAGCCACAGCTTACTGTTATTAATATTAGTTCATGGAATCCTCTCTGTCTGTTTCTCCTTTGGAAACATGAACTTGAGAGTGGTCAACACTGTCTTTTCTTTCCTTTGTATTTAAGTGACCTCCACAGTAGTATACAGTAAACACTGAAAGAGAAGAACCAGAAGGAAGCTCTTCCTTGCCTTAGAAGTGCACTTGGATTGCTTTGCTTCCTGCCATGGGGCATCCAAACAATTTTCTTTGTCGCCCACATCAACTTCATATTTAACCCTGCTGTTTTTCATTTACTTTATAATTCAATCATAATGAATTTAAAAACCCACTCTAACTTCCAAGAACCTCTAGGGACTTGCTTCATCAGTCTGACATCACATTCATTTACATTTCAGATTTTTTTTTTTGTTTCCTTGTATGAGGTCTGAGCATGGTTCCAGTAAAACACTTTTAAGATTGTATTACGTATACTGTGTACTATTTATTTCTGGCTACATGTTCAAATTAACAAGCAAGAAATTGCTTATGCTCTGGTCAGCTATTGCAAACTGTAATGTTATATCTATTGCAATTGAAAAAAAAAATTGGATCCTGACTATTCCTTTGTTACATCTAAACTAACAGTTTAAATAAATGAAAAATATTTTTCATGGAAGCATAGCCAACTTGAGTTCAGGGAGAAGTTGATCACTTCCCCAAGCTGGTACATTTTTCTGTAGTCTCCATGATAAATAATTATCTGTCTTCTGGCTGGATTGTTCTGGAATAGTGGATACATCGTTCCCAAAGACATCTTCCTTTGCTGGTTTATTTTGCCTTGTGAGAAGTTAATTTTTATACTATCCTGAAGAACAATCTAGTGTTGAGTGAGTCCCCATCTTCTAAATTAGCTCTAAATATTTGAAAATAGATATTTTAATTCTGACATAAGTTGGTATATTATATTGATGATCTGGATCCTGGAAAACACATAATTTCGTATTATTTTACAGGGAATGAAGTGAAAACAATTAAAGTTGTAAAAAGATGCCAATTGTCACACATTTGCCCCCTGAATTACCCTGTGTACTCAGGAAGCAGCTTAAGAGATTTGTATTTTTAAGAGGCTATGAATTTGAAAGAGAAAGCAAGGGTATTTGGGAATGCTTGCGGGGAGGAAAGGGAAGAGAGAAATGACAGTATATTATGATCTCAAAATAAAAGAAATAATGAAAAAATTTAAAGCAATTTGTAATTTGGGAGACATTGAGAGGGTTCGGTTGGTAAATCTTGCTGCCAAGATGCATTTGACCCTGGGAACATACACAAGGGGAGAGAACAGGATTCTCACAAGTTACCTGCTAAAGTCCACATGAACAGCATGGCACATGCATCCCTGCCTCCCTCCCCCATCAGAAGAAATAAATGTAAAGATTTGTGTTTTATTTCATTACAACATACATAATTGCTGTTGTAATGAAATATAATTATAACATATTGTACAAATAAAAGTGGATGAATGCGAAATTCGATCTTACTGTTACTTTAACTGTTAACTTTATTGAAGTTGAGAAAGATTGTTCAAGTACGTATTAGTCATTCAGATTCAGATTTCATTACGAGATTTTTACTCACATCACCGTTTTTCTGTTAAATTGTGTGTATGTTGTAAATGTGTGTGTGTAAGCTTGTGTGTGTGTATGTTTCTGTGCATGTATGTGATAGAGATGGAGATAGAGAGAACTTTTATGTATTCTGAGTACTCATGGGTGCACATACTACATATAATCCTTTTTCTAGTCATCAATTTATATTCTGATTTTGTTTTCTATTTTATTGATAGTGTGATTTTTATTTTATTGTAACAAATTTATTGTCCTTGTTTATTTTATTTTTAAATATTATACCCATAATTCATTGAGCCGTTTTCTTACGTTCCTTCAGAAATTCTAAAATTATGACTTTCATATTTTAGTTTTAATCCTTTTTAAATTTATTTTTATGTATGCCAAAAGTCATTCTTTTTACATATAGCTAATATAATACCAGCCCATTCTTTTTTGTTTGTTTTTGACTACTTTTTTTCTTTCTTACAATTTTCACCTCTTTTGGTTTCCCTGTCAGCCTTATTTTTTATTTTTTATTTGTCATCACTTAAAAAATGTTTCACTAATAAGTCTGTTTACGTTTTTTCAAAAGCCTTTTCTCTGCTAACTTTAGTTTTTGCATGTTTTGGTAGTCTCATCTCTCTTCCCTCTCTTTCCCGTATTAGATGCCCATCTGAAAAGGCTAACCCTGCTGCCAGTTGCCCTTCTTCTTCAGCTGCTTCTGCTCTCTTGCCCCAGCTCTCTCCATCTGAATAATCAAGAGTTCCTTACAAACAGCATTCACATGACTTATTGATTGTAGTTCCTCTGTGAGCTTCATCCTGGTCTCTCTGACTTTTTGTCTTCTTCCTTTGGTGGTTGAGGCATCCAGCACCCATACTGGCACTAAAAATTGCCCTCTTCTCAGACTCACAGGACACTTTCAGAAACCTTGCTGACTCTCAAGAAATTAATTCCTGGCCTTAGAATTATATGTATTTCTTTCCTCTTAAACTATTTAGGTCAGTTTTGGCCATTTCCTTTTGGCTAAAAGCGCCAGAGGGAGCATGCTAGATAATTTTCCACTTAAGGACAAGGAGACCTTCTACCATTTCTAGTTTGTATGAGTCAACAGAAGGAAACAGATAAGCAGATTATTGGTTGGGGCCCCATTCATTATCATCAGTTCTATAATCTACATAGCTGTCTTGGTTCAGTACTAAAACTCTCTGTGCAGGACATCCATGATGGGAGCTTATTAGCAAGGATGATCCACAGTTGTCTGTCTTTCTGTATCCTATTGACTCCAATCAATGGTCTTCTGTAGATGTGTTACTTATTCTTTAGGTAATGATGGCTTGGACTAGACATAGCATCTTATGCTCCTTTAATCACTCATAGATTTGTCTTGACAAATGAAAATCAATGCAGAGCTAACATTATCCTGATGAAATGAGATGGTATGCTTAATTAGGTGAGATATACACAATAATACACATTTAATAAATAGTAGTAAGTAATAATGTGTTTATTGCACCAGAGCTCTGACTGCTTTTATTTATGTATTTCAATTAAAGTAATTGTTCTCAAAAGTAAATTTTAAGCTAGGTATGGTAGTATATACCTTTAATCCCAGCACTCAGGAGGCTGAGGCAGATAGATCTCTGTGGGTTGAGGCCCCAGCTTGGTTTATATTATATAGGAAGCTCCATGCCAGCCAAGATTGCATAGTGACATCCTGTCTCTGGAAAACAAATAAACAAAAAACAAAACCCTTAAACCAAACCAAAACAAAAAACTTCCCAATCCAAGACTAAATAAACAAAATAAACTCTTGTAATTCAGTCCCATCCTATAGATCTAACTTCACTTCTATTGTTATGGCAAAGTACCAGGATAAAAGCAATTAAGAGAGAAAGAGCTTTATTTCTGCTTGCCATTTCAGGAAGTCAAGACAAATTAAAAACGGCTAGGCCACATCACAGCCACAGAAATGAAGACCAGAGAGAAATGAATGAATGCATGCTCAATTGCTTGCTTGGTTCCTTGGGCTCATTTCAATTTTTCTGCTTTTATACAGTCCAGGAACTCCTGCCTACGGAATGGCACTACTCATAGTGGGCTGGGTCTTCCCATATCAATGGATATAACTAAACAGTCCCTCACAAATGTGCTCATAGATCAAACCAGTGTGGACAACGCTTATGGAGAGTGTCTGCCCAGGTTATTCTAGATTGTGTCAAGTTGACAATTAACATCCTTCATGCATAACCCAGTTTAGAGTGTGGCTTACAGAAAGTATTTTGTAATTGGAGACTTAAATGAGTTATCGTAATCAGTGCTTATTACAAATGACTTTGTAAGACTTTCTTTGGAGATAGTTTTAGAAGGAGAGAGAATCATGAGAACACTGGGCAAATCAAAATAACCACTACTACTAAAAGAAAAGTACTCATATATCAGCCATACTATTGGTGTGAACTATGAGTTGTTAGATTGAAAGATGATCTTCATTTACTATGTAAGTGGTGTTAGTATGATTGGTTAGCAATTTGGAAAAAAATAGAGTATATCTCTATTTAACACCATTGTTGCCGTCCAGCAGTCACAAATATGAATGGGTTTTCTGGAATGGGGACAAGGACCTGGAAAGCCATTTTGTGATACCTGAACCACGTGGAAGGTTCGTAAAAATTAGCCAAACACAGATGTATTTAAATCAGCCATCTTTCATTCAATTCTCTCTGTTACAAGCCAACAGGTAGAATAAATAAGGCAAAACCCCTCCCCCAAGTTTGTCAGCAATCTGGCCCAACCAGCAACTTCTCCTTCAGTCTCTGGAGGTGGGACTTACGGCATAACTGGAACTTGGAGAGAGGGGTGGCAATTAGCAGGAGGTGGGCAGAGAGGTGTGGTTAACTGAGGCAGGCGGGATCTGAAGAATCAGTGCTCAGGCAGGAGGGTCACACACCATATGGTAAATAACATCCAGATGGATTAATCATTTCTGTGGAAAAAGTAAAACTAACACATTTTGGAGGAAAACAGGAGTAAGGGAGTATTTGACCTTAAGCAACAATTTCTAAGAATGTCACCAAAGAAGATATTGTTTTGATAAGTTAATCTGAATACATAAATAGCCATTCTAATTATATTTTTATTTTTTCGAGATTATAATGTAATTGCATCATTTACCCCTTCCTTCCCTCTAACTCTTCCCACGTACTTGCCTTGCTGTCTTTTAAATTCATGGCCTCATCCTATTTCAGAGACATTTTTAGAAAGAAGAAAAACAAATTGCTATTAGAAGAGTTGGGGAAAGGTCACCATTAGTGGTTCCAAAATTTCCAATTAAAATAAAAGAAACATTGAGAAATAGGAGCAGAAGCATAGGGAATGCAAGGCCAGCCTTGGCTACGTTGTGAATTTGAGGACAGTCTGAATCACATGAGACTCTTAGAAAAACAAAAGATAACCATTCTTTGAGATCCCACCAACTAACCAAATAATCCCAAACTTACAACAACAACAACAAAATGGTAGAATTGTAATTTGTTTTCTCCTCCTTAGGTTGGAAAATTCTCCAAAAATATCACTAATATCCTTGTTGCAAAATATATATGGTAGTCAGTCACTAGGTATGTTTGAGAGAAGTCTTGTCACTGATAGTTAATGTTTGTATTGTATAATAATGTAATAGTATTATAATATATAATAATATAATAATGCAATACAATATAATCAATATAATATTATATAACTAATGTGTTGTATACTTGAAATATGCTAAAACAGTAGATCTAAATTATTTTTCTCAAAAGAAAAAAATGTAATTATGTGAAGACAAGTATACAGCATCATCTCTGACATTATGTTAGTTAGCATGTGGTAATTTCACAGTGTTAGCTGTTGACACAGTTTTGAGAAAAGAGGTATCATTGTGTACTGTATGTATTTTGTATCAAGCATGGTGTCATCTTTCTGGAAAACAAATTGGCAATCTCCATCAAAAACTTTGAAGATGAGGCCAGGCAGTGGTGGTGCACTCCTTTAATCCTAGCACTTGGGAGGCAGAGGCAGGCGGATTTCTGAGTTGAGGCCAGCCTGGTCTACACAGTGAGTTCCAGGACAACCAGGGCTATACAGAGAAACCTTGTCTTGAAAAAAACCAAATAAATAAATAAATAAATAAATAAGAACTTATTTTTATCTTGGGAAGTTAACTCAAGACATTTATAATATTTTATCCAAGATTTAACTGTAAGAACATCAAAGGGTTTATGAAGGAAATTACAGTTGTATTTCACAGTGATGATTATGTTTGTGTGGAGATTTGTCTCTTAGCTTCTTGGATATTATGTAGGTCAGTGTGAGTCAGGACCAGCTAGTTTGCTTTTATACATCAGTGCTATAAGCGTGGCCAAATGTGAATTTGAGCTTTGTCTGGGTATATGAAAAAAATGTGTTTCTGACTCTGCAAGCCTGAGACATCAGGTTAAGAATATGGCAAATTCCCCAGTGTAATAAATTCTACTCCAAGAAATCTCTTGGGACACAGCCAGACTCCCCAGCTGACAGATCCTCTGCCTCTCCATCTGGCTAGCAAGAATAAATTTTCGCTTTATTGAAACTTCTGCAATATATATTAGTTGTCAATTGCTCACTAACTGAAGACCACAAACTTAGCGTTTTCACACCATGGACAAGTTGGCTCACACTTATTTAACTCAACAACAGAAGTAAGATGTCTTCCCTATAGAGGGTCTCAGCAAGCAAGCATCAGTGTTGATTGAGTGGGAGCATATCTGGATGCTGGAGCCAGGAGCCCATTTCCACAGGCATGCAGAGTGCTAGCAGAATCCATGTATTTATAGCTGTGGAACCAAGGTCCCTATTCCTGGTGACTCTCAGTAGGGCTATTGTCAGCTCTTTGGTCCATGCACACATTCCTCTCCATTATCAGAGTTACCCACAGCTCATCAAATACTTTCCCTGCTTTCAATCTTTTTTACTTTCTCTTCTGTTCTCAGCCAAAGAAATCAGGGTGTAGTTTGATTTAGTTCATTATGATTTTTTTCTTCCTACTAATGAAGTCAATTGATAAATGACCTATAATTATATTATCCACTACCCCCTTTTCAAATAAGATTCATATCCTTAGAGTTAGGCTCAAGAATCTTGGTGGGAAGAGCTTCTTTGCGTTCTGGTGTCACATGGTGCCCCCCTGTGAGTTGCATTACTTTCGATCCTTCACAGTTGATGCAAAGAATACAATTTTAGAATGTAGAAAGCAGTTCTTTTTGTATAGAGGTAATGATCACGCATTCTTTGCATGCCTGTGTATGTATGCATATGTGTGCTTGGTGTGCATTCATGTATGTGTTCACATACCCATTCACATGTAGAGATATGGAAGACTTTGGATATCCTGCTCTATCACTCTCTGCCTTGTTCACCCTAGTTCTCACTGAACTCAGAGCTAGGCTGGAGTCCCCAGTAGTCCTTTCGTCCCCCCTGCTATAGTCCCAGGGTTACAGATGCCCTAGACAATACTTTATTTTAAAAATGTGGGTGCTGGGGATTTAAACTTTGTTCTGAATGCCTGATGTAGTAAGTACTCTTACTCACTGGACCATCTCCTCACCCCAAGAGGTGAGAGCACACATTCTTACAATTTGGAATCATTGATCCAGATAGGGAGCAACATTGGGTGAGGCTGGCTGGGTGAGACCTGTTTTCCCTATCCAATAATCCGCCAGGGCTAACCTCCACGGGCCCCACAGATGTATATATAAACCTGCACCTTTTAAAAAAGTGAAGGCTCTGGTATTTAAAAGAAAGCAGGCCAAGCAGACCAAATACAAATGAAATATGTTCACAAGCTTTCAGGCTCTTGTTTGATTCCTCCCATATCAACTTAGCTATGAGAAAATTCAAACTGAAGGGAGTTAGATGACATAACCAAAGCCACCTAGATATTTGGTGACAGAGCTGAGATGGTAAGACCAAAAGAATGGACTTTCTTTCTTTCCTTTTTTTCTGAAATATCATTATTTCAGTTTTATGACCAAATAAATAAAATCTCACTGTGTACAGAGTGCCATCCATCCGTTATTCACTCATCTGCTGATGCACAGATCACTGGTTTCACTTTCCTGGCTACTGTCAATGATGCATCAGCAAAGATGGATTGTAAGCACCCTTGAAGTGGGACTCAGTCTTCTGAGTTTAAATCCTGGGGTAGTGCATTAAAACAAAGTACCAGGATTCAGAAATATGAATTCTGCCTGTGATGTGAAATGTATACATATATACTTCATATATGTATATATATGTATATATATATGTGTATATATGTATATATAT
>JADRCD010193709.1:0-10000 GCA_019843815.1 Montemys delectorum
TTTGTGTCCAAAGCCAAACCTTCACTCTTTGCTGAACTAACTCATTTTCTCCTGTTGTGCTGCCTGTGTGGGCTCTGTTCTTGCACACAAAATTTTTCTGTAGAAAACCATGAGAGAAGTGATCTTGTACTTACATTCTAAACACTGTACCAACCACAGAATTCAGAAAGCAGTATACATCATTCTTATTGTAAGTTGATGTCAATAATGACAATCATAGACAGATTAATCCACAGAAAGGCATATAAATGAAGGTAAACTTTCCCCTTGTGAAATTTCCAGGTTATGTGATAGGTTTGATTACAAAAGCAAAAACTGAAGGTATTTGTTTATTGTTATGATGCAGCATAGTGGTTATAGAGATTCTGGTACATTTGAGGGACAGATTTTTGACACAGAGGGGAGGCCTAGACCTCACGTGTTCACCCAAGTCATGCTCACTCGCCTCTGGATTTCTGTATCCTCAAGCATCAAGTCAGTGTCTGGAATGTATGCTTTGAAGACTCAGGCATTCCTTCTGTGGACCCTGGGGTACACATCTCCAGCTGAATGAATGACCATAGCTAACCGTATCCCTCCCTGGTGACTGAGCTCTTTGATGACCTTGGAATATGATGTACCTGGATACTAGTATATTTACAGAGGAGTCAATGACAACCCAACTCTGGGCTAATGAATCACTAGAACTTCTTGGATCTTCTCTGCATGCCTCCTGAGGCAAATGAAAGAGCAAGGTAGATGCCTAGAGCATACCTACCCCAGATTCTGCTTCGGAATTCACTGGAGACCTCTCTGAGTGTTGTTGCACACCTTTAGGTTGGAAGTTCCTATTAAAACATAGGGCTCAAGCACTGGAGAAACACTAAGACATGATTGTACATAAGATACTGTGCTTTTGTTTGTGGATGTGTTTTGATCTATCATTTATAAGCAACAGATACTTTTCTTTTTGTTGAAAATTTCATGTATGCATATAATGAAATATATATATATATACACATATATATTATCACCTTCAATTCTCCCCATATTGCCCAATATACCTCATTTCTCAAAACTATGTCCTGTTTTCCTTTTATAGCCCACTAAATCCAGACACTGCTACTGTAGTTCTAAGGTGTGGGACAATCTCCTTGAGAGAAAACTACCAGTGGCCATACCCTCAATAAAGAATAATTCTCCCTTCTCAGCAACTGTCCATTTCCAGTACCTCCTTGGCTAGACACTCTTGATTTTTAGAAATATTATCACACTTCCAACCATGGCAACATTATAAGGAACTTATCATGAGAATCAAAATTAAAAGGAAATGAACACATATCAGAAACATCAATCTGATGGTCCGACTAAAGGTTAAAACACAGGAAAGAAAGAAAATATAAAACTCCCAAAGCTATACGAGTACAATCACTTAAGTTATGCAACCAAAATCCCCTGAAAAAGCAGTAGATGCTTTATAAGGGAGAAATAAAAGCTCTCTCACATACAGCAAAGATAATTCAAAGACTAAAACAGATCGAGTGTTGCCTGTTTTATATTTGTTACTGAAATGTCATACAAAGGATGAAGCAATGGAAGGGAAGCGATGATCTAAAATATTAACAGGGGACAGAGGACATATTTATGTCCTAGATACAAGAAAGGGTTGTAAAGGTCCCAGTAAGGTCTAGAAAAAAGACTTTGAAATCAATACCATTGAAGGAGATTCTGGGAAAGTTAATCACGCTGGTTGAACACACTCAAATGTGCTTGTATTCAGGAATGGCACTGTAGATGAATTCAGAAGCTGGCAAAACTGGCAAGTAGATCTTAGATGGCTTTTGATGGACAAAATAATGAGAGGATTATATAGCCCTTGTTTTTGTGTTAGCATGTTGGAATCTTCAAAATACCCCCATATATTCGCTGTTTAACAAATGAAATAATCTCTAGGCATGGTGGGGCATGCCTTTAATCCCAGCACTTGGGAGGCAGAGGCAGGCGGATTTCTGAGTTCGAGGCCAGCGTGGTCTACAGAGTGAGCTCCAGGACAGCTAGGGCTACACAGAGAAACCCTGTCTTGAAAAACCAAAACCAAAACCAAAAACAAATGAAATAATCAAGACCCATAGAAAAACAGTTAAGTTCCTGAAGCTGACAGGTCCCTGAAGATGGGGGAGGAAGACCCCATCAGTCTTTCTACTCTGCTCCTGAATAGTCCCCACGTGTGTATGTGTCTGTGCATGTGCGTGAGTGTGCTTCTAGAACACAAAATACTGAGGACAGGGTGCTATGATTAGCTCTTAGCTCCTATCCCATGCCCACTCCAACAGTCCAGGGAAAAGAGCCTAGGTAAGCACATTCTTTTTTGGCCTTGAGCTGTACTTTTTACTTATTTCTTGAGTGTCCATAGATGTTCCTTCCCTCAAGACAGAAATGTATAAACCAGTTTAGTTTTAAAAGGCCTCATGCTCAGAATAGAAATTATTTGAGATGCTCATGATACTCAATTTTTAAAGTTTGAGTCGCATACAGTGTCCTCTGTTTACCTCAGGTCATAGGTCTTCCTGTTCATCCTCACAATTATAGTTCATAACTAAGTCACCTGATGTTTTTATTCCTTCACTAATGTGTATTCAAAACTATACAATAATTGTGCTGTCTGTAAGTTGGCAATATTCGGAAGGACACTGGAGATCATTTTTGTAATTTTATTTTTTAAAATATTTTCATCCCAACTTCTGTTACTACTAACATTTTGCTGATTGTAAATAATCTAATAGTATGGTATAAGTGGAATATTTTCTAATGTATTTCATTGGATATTTTCTAAGAATTCTTTGGTATAGCTTATTAGACAGAATCTGACAGAATTTTAACATCAGGGACAGTCATATCTGTTCTTGAATTCTCTCCGTTTTCTGGGTCACGTGGCAACATAATATTATGCTGTAGAAAAGTCATACCCACATTAAGAAAATCTCTCTCTTCTTCCAAGGTTGCTAAACCACTTGACAACATCCATTTGAATTTTAGGACTAAACTGTCATCAATTTAAAATGTTCTCTCTGCAACATTATTTTTCTTCAAATAGAACAGCACTGCTCCCCTGTGTCACATATAGACCGGAAAAGAACCCAGGCAACTGATGTTTATACACTTGAACAGGGTTGGACATTGCTTGGTGGCTGACTTTTAGTGGGTTCAACAATATAGTTTGGGTCTTAGGTACCCTGCAGGTGTCTACATGATGAAGATTCATCCTCTGGCCCATGGTACTATTGGATGTCATAGACCCTTTAAGAGGTGAGGCCTATGTGAGACAGTTAGGCTATTGGGTTTGTGCCCTTGAAGAAGATCCTGGGGGCCCCTCTTTAATTCTCTTCTCCATTTCTCTGTGACATAAAGTTTGTTCCTGTTTCCTCTGCTGTGACATCCTGCCTCACCTCAAGTTCCAGAGTGACAAGCTGACCAAGATCTGAAATCTCTAAAGTTATGAGTTAACATAATCCCTTTCTTTGATTCAGTTGATTATCCCAGGAAGCAACAGAAAGTGTGCACAATTAGTGTCCTTTGTATAATGCCAGGTACTTCCTCATCTTGAACAGTGGTTTCCTGGGGAATCTTGGTTCTGCCTTGGATGGAAGGAGAAATCCTACAAGGATTTGCATAGAAAGTGTTCTATACTCTTGTTTATTTGGGTTACCTTTATAAGATAGAACTGTAGACTGTAAGTACTGGCCTCCAGCAACCAGTTTATATTATATATTCCTGGTTACTTGATAATGGCAAAGCTTTGAGGTTAGACCAACCTCTGAATCTTTAATTGCTACCCCAGAAATTTACTCAGATGAATCCTTTGGCCTATGTTATTCTCAGTTGCTGTCTTTGTCAGTATCTGGAAACCTTTCTTCAATGAGCTCACTAACCTTTCTGTTTAGCTATGACAAATTTTATCTATGATTTATAACAGTACTATTTTATAAGCCTAAAAAAGCAAATTTCCTAAACAAAGTTTGATAACAACAGTCAGCTAGATAATTCTAATTATATTCAAACAACATTTATAGATAAAACAATATTCTGTTACTATATGTCATCATAACTGCTACTGGTGGGGCTTGCTTGAAGAAATTACAAGGGAATTTGTTATTTCAGAGACTCAGAGATGTCCAATTTATGTAAGAATCCCTAACTTGACGGTCTGGAAACTTGGCACCAAAAAAGAAAGATGGCTTGGGTTGTGGTGTGTCCAGGCCAAACGCCAGATACTTACTCTGACAGGGCCATGTGTTTCTCCTCTGCATCGTGTGAGAACTTAAAAGTAATTAAAATGAGTAAAGAATTCAAGTTCCCACTAGGTCCCAACATGCAGAAACCAACTTTAATCCCTTGTGTCTGATCAATACCAAATTTGAAGCAATATTAAAAACTGGAGTAACATCAATCACACGTGACTCCAGAATGCAGTGTCCACATAACTTGGGTTCTGGTCAGGAACTACCAGATACTGACTTCAGCCCTCTTCCACAAAGCTACTGAATACATCAGCCTGGTTGTGCACTGCACTGCATAATTCCATGGAGGTACTGTATATCACATGGACATTAGCAGAATCCTGAAGATGAAGAGTGTATCATGAGTACCACTCCAGTCCTGTTCTGAATGCTTGAAATCTTAATGACTTCTTCAAAGCCTCAGAAATGCCTTGGCCCCATGCTTCCTATTGGATCCTACTACATATGAATTTAGTAAGAGAAGCAAGCTTCACATCTTGGTCTGAGCTCTATGTAAAGTAGAACTGGAGACTAGACAAGGCCTTTGAGCAGAGAGATTGTTTGAGGGATAAATTTATAGGAATGAGGAAGAAAGAAGGGAGAAGAAGGAAAAACCCCTTTTGGTGCCTGTGATTAATGTCACTGGGATTGACAACAGGGATCTGATTGCCTTTTGAAACAGAAAACCAGATGATGCCTTTTAAAAGCTCCTGATCTTCATGGGTCCCTTGGATGAAGGATGCTACCAGACTGTGTCTCACAGTACTTGGAGAATGTAGAAGACCCAACATAAAGAGCTTATCTGTACCCTAGTGAGTAAGAGTGGATGTAAAATACCTATTGCCTTTCCAAAGCAGTAAAGGCAGAAGCTTTGCCTCAAGTTAACTTGCCTCATATGACTTCATGAAAAAAAAGTCTGAGTATGCTGGGACAAACCCAATGAGAACAGAGTTTCTGAAGCCACTATCCAATGGTTAGAATTTAATGTTGCTGAGGCTCCTGTGCCTTGCAAAATCCCAGAGACCCCTGGGAAATTTCCATCCTTCAAGTACCCATGAGTACTTACTATTAGGCTATATCATCTCATTTCCTACCAGACGTTTTTTATGCATTATAGTGATTCTCCATTCTTTGGGACTGTTTCTTTCCTTGGCTATATGCAAAGCAAAAGCTGCTTGGAATTTCCAGACCAGATCACTTTGATTCTTAAAAAAAGACCCAGGAAGGACAGAGCCCTTTATACCAGAAGTTAGTATCAGGAAGTGGAACTGCAGCTGCTGCCCACTCACTGGCATCCTGAAGGGATCAGGAACAAAGACAGAAGACGGAACAGCAGGCTGTAAGGGACCTCACTTCCTAGAAGCCAGCCTTGCTGTGCACAAGATAAAGTTTGACGCATGAGATCAAAGGTATTTCATGGCTTCAACTAGTTTGAATCCAATTCATTTTAGCTGCCTTCCCTTTAAGGCAGCTTGTCTTTCTAATGACATTAATAACTGATAAGAAAAGGCACGTGCTTCCTCAGCAATTACTGTAACCGGATGAGCTAGTACAGGGATTTTCACATGATGTGCTATGAGGAAGACTAAACAGATGATCTTGACCTTCATGATGAAGATCAGATGATGAACTATCTCATTGTGCTGTTTCTAAGGGGCATTTACTTAGATTTGCAAGTATTCTTCTCAAGAGAAATGATCGATAACCCTAGCAGAAACTGAAAATTATATCTTTATAAGCATGGGAATATGAAGCTTACTTTCTTGTGTTATGAAATAGCTCTGTGAAAAGCTTGAAAATATGAAAGATTGTCAGAATAAAGCCGCCACATGTTGTTAGAAGAGGCTTGTGCGTTTTGTAAAAGTTAATGTCAGTACACAAAATTGAGTAGTGGGGCTGATGGCCACAGAAGTGTACATTTTCTCAAATCTAGCATTCAAAAGTTTGGCAATCAAGTTTAAGAATGATGCATAATACAGATGGAGAGAAAAGGAAAAATGATGGATTACAGGAATTAATCCATCACAACTCTGCCTCTAGGACATATAAATAATCGTCTACAATCTTTGGAAATTGCTGTTGGTACTGAGATCTGGAATATTTCACAAAAATGTTTTATTTATAGAGTTAGAAAGCTCTGTTGCACAGATTTCTTTCTGTAAAGAACAAAAATACTTTTTTTCTGTCTACACTGATTCAAATACTGTGGTGGCAAAACTAATTAAAAAGAATTTTCATGAAGGAAATGTTTTCCAATATATAAGTGATATAAATCATATCCACATACTCCAAACATACATACATTCATGTGTGCGTGCACCCACACATACACACACACACATACACACACACAAACAATTCCCTTTTAGAATTTACCAATCAATTTTGTGACAAAGATTCTTTAACATTTAATGTTAAAATACCTAACATTCAGTTGAAGAAGCCTGGCAACAGTAGTTCCTCATGTTTGCACAATATTTTAGGGTTTGTGAATATATAATGCCTGCAGAATGAGTAGATCTTTGAAAGTCGCAACATATACAATACTCAGCTCAAGAGAATCCTTACCATTTTAATATAATATTTATTAATTTTTTATTAATTCATGTATGCTTAGAATGTGTTTTGATCATAACCACCCATAATTCTTCCTATAACTCCTTCTATGAGCAACACCTCCCATGTGTCACACGTACACACCTACACGCATCACTGAGTGAAGTTTGTGTTGCTCATATCTGAATGAGTATGGACCTATTCATTAGAACATGATTGGCCTAACCTACCAAGGACCACACCTTTAAAGAAAATTGAAAACTGAGTATCTCTCTGTCACAACATCCATCAACTGTCAATACCTCTTCAATAAGGAGTGGGATTTCATGAATATTTTACATGAGGAGGTAAAGTGGTTTTGTTCTCTATGAAGAAATTATTTTAAGTACATTCCAACCATTTTCTTTTTCAGTCATGTTCTCCATCTTTGACTTAAACTCTGCTGACAATGTCATGATAATTGTTGGTGATCTGGGTAGAGCATCCACTGCACATTTTAGTTCATTTAAAGTCTCATGTCCAAGTTGGGGTCTTATTTTTCTCATCTCATCTTTTTCTATTCTTACTGGGCAATTGTTAATTAAATTAAGAAAGTACATTTGCAGTGTTTCTTTTATGAATTTCTGACAAGATATTCTTATAACCCAAGTAGACCTTGGTGCCTTTCTTGTGCACAGTCCAGTAGAACAGCTCTTCCTGTTCTACTACACAATTTGTAATATAAAGGATGCATCTTGCATTCCTTTTCAATGGGCCATGTCTTCAAATATTTCAGTCCATCCTGCAGCTACTCACACTGGGGCAACTTTCAAGTCTTATGGAAGCTTGGACTGGGTGGTACTATCTAAGGGGTGAATACTGACTCTCCTGAGTCAATGTACAGAAAAATGTGAAGACAAGGAAAGCTGTGACTCTGTAGGTTCCAAGCTTTAGGGACCAACATATTGCCTCATGGACACATTCCTACAACTGAGTGTAAACAAAGTGTCCCTCTGATTAGAGCATTTCCATCCCCTGGGCTACCATGCTGTTTATATTGCAGTCTGCGTCTCTCTGGGAAAGGCCTGTGTGTCTCACAATCCTAGATATTTGCTTGAACTTTATACTCCTATCCCTACATTCTGAGTACCATGACTCTTCTTCATGTTATATAATTTACACAGTAAATATTAAGCTCTCAGCTCAGAAATGATTTTAAAGCCAGAGGGAGTGGCAGGGAAATATCACACATGATTCTCAGCCAAAGTGGCCTAGGAGACAGTAGCATCATGACAGAGTTCATGTGACAGTGCTGGGGTTGAATACTAGCTTCATTAGGCGAAGAAGAGGGCATGCTGAAAAATAGCTCCCACAATTGCAGACGTACCCAGAGAATCTTAAAATAAGTTTGATAGCACTGTAGATGGGTCTTGGTTTGGCTCCTGGCAGACCACTCTTCTGTTGTTGTAGATGTAACTTAAATGTTTAATTACATCAACAATGCAATTTAATATGCATTTTGCTTAGGGTTTTAATCTTTGTTTTCATTTCATTTCAATGCCTCTTGCGCTATTATTTAACATGTATAATTTAAGTTGTTAAAAGTAATTCACATACATAATAATTTTCAAAGCAACTTATAATTAACTAAAGAAGGAAGCAACAGATGTTGGAGTATGAAAAATACTTTAAGACATTGAATATTTTCCACAGATGCCATTGTTTCTGCTTTCCCAGTGCTTCACTTTAATAATCCTAAGGCGTTCTAACAACCCAAGCATGATTCCAAACACTTGTAATGTGAGCACACACGAATGTATCTAGCAACAGCTGCTCTCTTTAGCTTGTTTCATTAGTATTTTTTAGTTGTAATACCGTATTAATATTTAGAAGCCATTAAACATTGTCAGTTAAAATCCAAATGATGAGTCCTTCTACTTTGGGGCCCAGTGGTTCCATTGGGTGTGAATGTTGTAGTAGCTGACATCATGATACCTGGCATTCTGAGCTCAAGGATCTCCTTATTTCACGACATACACCATATTTCTAAATCTTCCTGGCAAGATTTCATGATCTTCTGCTTCAAAAAAACCAGCTGCAACAAAAACCTTTGGAGATGGAGTTGGCTCACATGATGTCACATTCTTGCATCACTTTATAAGCCAAGTCATGTGAGACGGGAGCACCCGTACACTTGGCATCTTGCTTCTATTATGAGATGAGACAAGTTCTATGTCTGCCTCGGGATCCCAGGTACTACTCAATCCGAGACTATTTGAGAACAATCCTGTTGTCATCTTTCAAGAGAAAGAAATGGCTGAAGCTTAAGGAGAGAAATTCTGGAATCTTCCCAAAAGTTTATTATACCTCTCAAACAAGAAGCACATGCGCCAAAGCTTTCAAAGTTAACAGAGTAAGGGACAAAACTGACAGGAACAGCAAATCCAGACATCAAGCAGGACCTACTCACATTTACCAGGCAATTTCAGCAGAAGGCTTACTTCATGTCTTTCTTTCGATAATCTGCTTGCAACTGCTAATAGCTTTTGGTGATAAGTCCTTGACATCTGAAACTGAAGAAGAGGAAAAGAACTCTGTCTCCTACATGTGCCTTCTTTGAAAATTAAATTATCTCCTCCTCAGAGTGATCTCCTCTGGTGCTGTTTACTTCTAAATAGTTGAACTTGTAGAAGAAAAAGAAATTCTCAGTGATGGATTCAAGTCCATGAGGTGCCCCGTGATGAGCGTAATTTAAGTTGTTAAATTATGTTCAATTCACTTTCCTTGTATTTTGTCTCTAGGGAATGCCTTACACCTGTACTTTGTAAAAAATCAGTGCTGTGTGAGTGAAGCAGGCGAATAAAGGAAGTTTGTGAACATCAAGACGCCTGCTTTCCAGCTTGGGAAAAAAAGTCAGATGGTTTGCAAATAGTGATGTCACAGATGCAGAGGAACAATTAGGACAGATAGTAAGAGCTGAGAGGGGTGTTGTCATCTGTGGGTGGGAAACAGAGCTGGTGAGCATGTGCAGAATCTGTCCACGTTGAGATTTAGACCATGAATATGACCTATACCATTCCAGGTGTTCCAAGGTGTTCTGCACTCCACCTTGAAGAGTAAGTCACAACACTTATGGAGGTCCTGAGCAGGCCTTTCACCTGCCCACTCTGAGGCGGCTCTCTTACAGTTACACTAATGGAGCATCTGAC
>JADRCD010193709.1:15000-21444 GCA_019843815.1 Montemys delectorum
GAATATCTGTTGTGTACTAGGACCTACCTATGTATTATACCCCCTTTGTCTGTGTGTGTGTGTGTGTGTGTGTGTGTGTGTGTGTGTGTGTCTGTGCGCACATTTTTAGACTTCCCACTGCGAGTATTCCCATGGATGTTCATGTATTTCATACTTGAACAAACCTAACATGTCCCTCTGCTAACATGTTTTAAAGCTGTAGTTGTACATAGATTAGAACATTTTGTGTTGCAATCAAATCCTGAAACACATCTAAAATTTTAAAACAACAAAAGAATTTACTGGCATACAACTAAGCACTTACATCTCTAGTCACATTCATCAAGAAATTTTTTTAAATTTTTTATATATGGATATTTGTAAGAAAATGAAGCAATTTAGAAACACTGTATTCATATTTCAGAAGAGCATATATTTTTACACCACCACACCATAGAAATTTTGTCATATTGAACAGCATTGAAATAAAAACATTGAACATAATTGCTTAACTTTTGCAGTATTTTTCTAGAAAAGAAAATAAATTTAAAAGTTATTCAAAATGAGAATTCTAAGTATTTCAGCTGAGGTATTTTCCATAGATCTGACAGAAGATCTTGAAGGAAAATGCACTTCACCTTTATTAAAAGAATGTTCTAAGATAGATTTCTGCCCATTTTCCAAGTATAGAAAATCTTAAATGAATGACCTCCATTAGACTTTATGCTTCAATACATGAAAATAATTGTAGGCTATGTTTCTGTGCATGTGTGCATGTGCATGTAAGTGTATGAAAAGGGAGAAGTTTTATACAGCTCAAAATTAGCAAAATACTTACAGCAAACACTATGATAGATATTTGTGACTAAAATATAGATTTGGAAGGAATTTATTTAATTATTTAATCACCACTCTATATTTTAAGAGTGTAGAGTAGAAAGATTCCCACATCATATTTAAAGAGATAAAATCCGCCGTGCCGAATAGCCAGTAAACATTAATTTGGACAATTATCTTATAGGAAATGTCTAGATCAATAGGCTGATTAATATCATTGCCATATGCAGAGTGTTTTAAAGTCTGGAAATGCTTAGCGTATAAATTGAAGTAAAGCATCTTAAGCTTCCCAAATAGATGCTAGTGTGTGGGAAAGCAGCCACATCCCACATGGAAGATGGCAGCTGGCAGCTGGTTCAGTGAAGGAAGCAGGTGATTGACAGCGATTTTGCTGACTCTTTCAGTAGGGCAAAGGCTAAGATGCCCTTACATCTAGCTGTCTGGCTTTCTCTTGAATCTTGCTCATAGGCTTAAGCATAGATTTCCTAGTGTGGTGGTTTGAATGGAATGTATTCCCCACGGGCTCACACATTTGAACCTTTGTCCCAGTTGGTGGTGCTATTTGAGGAAGTCACAAGGTTTGTAAGAGACAAAACCTTGCTGGAGAAAGCATTCCCGAGGTCTAGCTTTAAGGTTTTATCGTCTTGCCCTACTTCCTCTTCTCTGTGTCTCTCTGCTGCCTGTGGAGGAAGGTTTGATCTTTCTGTTCCTTCAATGTGCCCATCAGACTCACTTTCTTGTGGCTATGCCTCCCTGCTGTGTTGGACTGACCCTTCTCTGAACCTTAAACTTACATAAACCTGTTTCACCTCTAAGTGGCTTTTGTTAATGTATTTTGTCACAGCAGCAGAGAAGTAACTAATACACTAAAGTGCCACATAGGTGGGATAGAGAGACCATGAGTATGAGATCACAGAATTTGGCAGAAATGCTGACCATCTAATTAAAATAAATGAAAGTAAAATTAAAACAGAAGCAAAGAGTATGCTACAGCAAATATAAATAAAAATCTAATGCATCAATATTATCATCAGTACAGTGTTCCTTCTGTAACTGTAGGGGATTGCTTCAAAGACACACGCACACACACACACACTCACGCACGCACGCATGCCACATACACACACACACATGCATGCACACACACATACACACACTCACATGCACTCATGCACTTTGCATACTAAAATCCAAGGATACCTGCATCTCTGAATTGAAGTGGCATAGTGTTTACATATAATTTGTACCTATCCTCCTGGATACTTTAAAATCTCTAGCTTAATTATAATACCTAATCAAATATAAGTGCTCAGGGAACACTTGCACTTTTTTGTTTGATGGTCAATGGAGAACAAAATATAGTACATGTTCTATTACAGATGTCTTCTTATAACCTGTTCAATTTGTAGTATGGAACCTGTGTTTATGAAAGAATAGCTGAAATGAATAAACCCAAGGCCAATGTAGCCACAAAGCCTTAAGGTAGAGAGAGAGGATTAGAAATATATCCATAAAAATGCACAAATTGTTCTATTGTGATGTTGTCACTTCCTATAAACAGACTACTGGTACCATGAAGAAATATCCCTTGCATGAAGATCATATTTTGCTGTCATCTCACAGAGAAAAGCCATGAGCATTATGAAAGGGAGAGAGAACCCCACCAAGGATAGTAGTCTTGGAATTATCCCTGATTCTCTGTAATGAGTGAAGACCAGGACCAGCTACCCTAACCCTTCAGTGTTTTCAATTGGATTCTGCACGGACATTCCTCAGACCCCAACTTTTATAAAAATCAGATCCCTAATGTTTTTATCCTTATGGGATGAAATTTATACTTATTTTTAACTATTTTGGCAGCTTACTAGTTTAATTAGAGAAGCCTATTTTCTGATATGAAGACTTAAGTTTCTCAAAGTGCCAAAGATTGTTCCATAACCGGAACTTACTGCTCAGAACAAATCAAATGTTGAATGCTTCCCATCTCTACTGTTGGGATTGATGAAGACTGTATCACCTTAGCATGAAAATAAGTTTGCCTGCTGGATAGAGAATGCCTGGAGAAGTCCTGCATGAGACTTGCTAGAGTTTTTGTTACTACAACATTGAAGGTTACTTCCATCTGGATTCCCTAATGCACACATGAGCAACTCACCACATTCTCAAGCATGTCCCTGGAACATTATATATTTATTTTCATTTTTAATATTTAAGAACACTTGAGTATGGAGCTCAGCACTTGTCACATAGTATAGATGCCCCAAAGGTGTGGGCATGTATTATGGGTTGATGGTGGAAAAGCATGAACTTTTATTTTCTTAAATCTTATTAAAGAAAGTGTCACTTAGGCAATATTCCTTGAAGTTGTAGTTTGAAAATATAAAAGCTTAAGGTTATATATTTAGATTATTATCTGTAACTCCTAGCAGGAATTATTACCCAGGCAATAGGATTCTAGTTAATCAATGTCATAATAAAAAGAAACTCATTTGAATATTCTTATTTAAAAAGAACATAATTTCCCATAGTAAAATTTCCAAGAGAACAAAAAAAAAAGTAATTCCATGGGATTTTTAGTGGAGAAATATGTCAATTATAAAAGTATGTTTTTAGTTTCCCAAATGCACTTAATCTGGCATAGAGCACACACACAAAAAAGGTTTAAATGTTTCCCAACAATGAAATGGAATGCAGCAAGGACTTGACCTTAGCTGTGCGCACTCAAGATACATCATTCATGATGTGAAGCTTTTAGATTAAATATACTTACTGCTGTCTCTTAGGGCATGAAATCTTTATCTAAATTATGAGCCTGTAAGAAGACAGCTTTATGTAAACTCAGATGAAAATCAATTTAAAAGACAATCAATTTCTACCACATGATCCCATCACAGATAAACTGATATGATTCTCATAAGAATGTGGGTACAAGTTAAATTTAAACTTGCTTTCCCTGCTAGATAAACACATTCTAGTATATGTAGCCCATTCAGGACAATCATCTGTTATTGCAACAACTTAGTTTCTTAGATAGTTGTTCCTCTAGTCACCGTGTCTGGAGAATGCCCAATAGTTCTATATTCTGTGTGATGTGTCTGCTTCTGGACTATTGTACAGAACAAAGGTATCATATATGTTAGGCAGTGTACTATTTCAGATAAACTCATTATTGTGCTTGACAAGTATTAATCACAAAAATATTATTCTTTTATTACTCCAGTTTTACAG
The DNA here is from genome assembly GCA_019843815.1 of Montemys delectorum. NCBI lineage: Eukaryota > Metazoa > Chordata > Mammalia > Rodentia > Muridae > Montemys > Montemys delectorum. The sequence continues at coordinate 19,045 of JADRCD010193709.1, forward strand.
AGGATATAGGTGAGGCGCAAGGATGGGGTAATAGGGGAACAGAGTGCTGGATGGAGCTGCTAGGCTCTCCTGCTTGTCAAACATAAACTTAGGGGTGAACACAACGTATTAAAGACTGACCAACCTTGCATCTTTGGCAGACTTGAATAAACTGACTCAGAAGAGAAAACCCATTGGTAGGAAAGACTATAATGTGCCGTTTCCCTAAATGTCTAGCATTCACTGGGAAGTCATGGAGGAGGGGAGGATTCTTTAGATGGCTTTCCTCATCAGAATGTAGAGTCCGTAGGCTAGGAGTTTGATAGAGAAATGGTTTCCTTTTTAATATTTGAAATTCTAGATATATTTGGCAGAAAATTCTAACTTCTCTCTTTCTCGGGTCTATAGGATTGTAATCCTGATTTTTGTTAGAGCCAGTGAAACCAACTGTGGAATCAGCCCAACAATAGAATCAATGGTCCCTTTGCAGAACCTGTTTATTGTGAAGTAGCATCATTTCTGGTGGCTCTTAGATGAGTTGCTGTAATCCTGGTCCTAATTTGACACCAATGGACATCTCTGAGAAAAAATTGGCTCCCATACCAACTCTATTATTTCTCACTTTAAGAATTCCTACATATCTTATTTTAAGTCAGTGTTTCTTGGTCTTGCTTGACAATGGATGTCTTTGTGTATAGAAGGAGAGCTTGGAAGCAGAGGAAGGGGAGCAGTTGAGACAGGAGACTAGATAGGAGAATAGGGGATTAAGAATATAATAAGACTATAGTATGAAATATCCATAATGTTTCTTACTATTAACAAATACTAATAAAATAAGAAAAATAAATGTTTTTAAATACCTCTGTAGCATTGATTAGATTTGTATAGAGACCCACTTTAGGAACAGCTTTCAAATGGATGCTTGGTTCTTCAAAGAACAAAAAGATCTCCCTCTCGTAGAGGACCATAGATCTTGTGACCTAGTCAATAATCCACTACCCATTCTCACCAGCATTCTAGAGAAGGATAAGAATTCTGAAGATATCTTAGAAGGTTCTCTCACACTGAGTAGCTACTCTGTGAATGCTCTCTTAGGATCAGAGCTGTGACTCCATAGTCAAGTTGTCAAGGGAATGTACCAGATGAGCTGGTACAAGACCAGCTGTTTCTATGGTTTTGCCCAGCCCATTACATGCAAATATACAGCTTTTCAAAACTAAGAAAGCCAAAATGTCTATAAGTATGTGGAAGTACTCACTGCCAACATAATTTTCTGGCAAAAAATCACACAGGTGATGTTTTGGTCTTCATTTTTGTTTATTTCCTCAAAATAATCTGCAGTGGTAGTTCCCAAGTATTCCTATAAAAACAAGACAAGATATGAGATCATTCTTTCAATTTATCTCATTAACAAGCCTTCTACCATATCATACAAAACTCCACAGAACTCCTCAAAAGAATGTTTAAAGCCTGTTTAGGCTCTCAGTGAGCATAGCATACTAAATATTTTTCCTGGGAGAGCACAAGAGTCCAGAGAAAGTAAACAGACTTAAGTTCTCCTGTTTACTTCCCTCAAGGGTATGTGTTCACTTTTACCCAAAGGGAATTACTCATCTCATTGCAAGATATTTGCCAGGGAAAAGACATGTGCATCTTTGCCTTTCACATCTGGAGATAAAGAATTTACAGGCATTTTAGTGAGAGAATAAAGTGGATAGATAGATCTTCTCATTTGAGAGGCAAGTTTGTAGAGGCAAAAGTACCTACAAATCAAAGACTTGGCCACAAAGAAGGACTCCAGCAGCCCCATGGATTTTCTTATTCTCTCCATCCATCTACAACAGTATTACTAAAAAGAGTGTCTAAAGCAGTGTGGGAAAAAGAAAAACAGCTTACTGTATGTTATGTGCATGCATATATATTCTACTGCACATAGATAAATGCCCCCATGCATGCATGCTCCACAACTTTTCTATGTAAGAAAGCACAGGAAGTTTTCTTCTATAATTTTGTAGAAGATATTTACTGGCCCTTTAAGTTGGAGGTCTTTACTCTCTTCTATACCTATTATCCTTAGGTTTGGTTTTCTCATTGTGTCCTGGATTTCCTGGATGTTTTTAGTTATGGTCTTTTTGAATTTTGCACTTTCTTTGACTATTCTGTCAATGTTGTCTATGTTATCATCTGCCCCTGAGATTCTCTCTTCTATCTCTTGTATTCTGTTGGTGATGCTTGCATCTATGTTTCCTGACTTTTTTCCTAAGATTTCTAACTCCAGGGTTGTCTCCTTTTGTGATTTCTTTATTGTTTCTACTTCCATTTTTAGGTCCTGAATGGTTTTTCTCAATTCCTTCACCTGTTTGTTTGTGTTTTCCTGCAATTCCTTAAGGGATTTTTGGGTTTGCTCTTTAAGGGCTTCTA
>JADRCD010193713.1:0-27558 GCA_019843815.1 Montemys delectorum
CAAACAGCCCCTTTTATAGGAAGCTGGGCCTAGCTGGTTTGTTGCCAGGTAACTGTTGGGTGGAGCCTAGAAGAAAAGCTAACACTGTTAACCATGAGCCCTCTCTCCAACCCTGTGTCTAACAACCTAAAGAATCCCCAAAGTTTAAATTAAAGTGTAATAATAATGAGAAAATTCACCTGTAATTTCTATTTTCAGAAAAGAGATCTCTCATCATAGATCCTAGTTTCGTTTGATTTTTAACACTGAGAACAAAAGCTCCCACCTTTTTGCATGTCAGACTTTAACAGGACGACAAGCAGGGCTACACTGAGTGACGGCTACAGTTTACACCTAACTGACTGGCCATGCCCAGCCTTTTCAGCCAGGTGAACATTTTGACTTGTTCAAGGGAAATTACCTAAGTCTAAATTCAAAAAAAAGCCATCTGCTGTCTCCTACCCTACATTGGGTTTAAAATAATCAGAAGTCAATGTTCCTGGCATTTGATATCAAGAGGAACACTTAGGCAACAAGACTAAAGGCTTAACAAACTTGTTAAGGAGAGCCCTTGCCAGAGGTGTGGCCTCTGATATTTCCAGTTTCATCCCACAGCCTAACCCACAGCAGCCGCTGAATTCTCTCAGAGGCTGTACCTCCCTCTGCTTTCTCAGTTGTTCTTCCCTCACTTCCTGGGAGCCAAATGGCAGGACCCAAAGTAGCTGAGCTGTGCCGTGCCCTAGAGGCATCTCAACGGAGGCAGTGTGATGATCGAGCGACACTCCTTAAAATGAGCAGTGAGCTATGAACCGGAAACAAGAGCTTAAATCACCCAGTGCAGTAGATGTGGAGCGCCTGCACTTAGGGTTAAATGAGGTCCCTGCCCTTGGGAAGAGCTAGGCTGTTATCCCTCTAGAGTTCTTCATGCACTTTTTTTTTTTTTTTAAATAGCTCAACCCTAAAAACAGTATTTTCTTTTCTTTTTTTATTGGATATTTTCTTCATTTACATTTCAAGTGTTTTCCCCTTTTCCAGTCCCCCATCCCGGAAGCCCCCTATCTCATTCCCCCCTCTCCCTGCTTCTATGAGGGTGTTCCTCCACTCACCCACCCATCCACTCACCACTCACTCACCCATCTTACCCACTCACTCACTCACTCCTGCCTCCCTGCCCTGGCATTCTCCTACACTGGGACATCGAGCTTTCACAGGACCAAGGGCCTCTCCTCCCATCGATACCATACTTTGTCTCCATATTTCCTCCTGAGAATATTTTGTTCCCCTTTCTAAGAAGGACCAAAGCACCCACACTTTGGCCTTCCTTCTTCTTGAGCTTCATGTGGTCTGTGAATTGTATCTTGGGTATTCCAAGCTTTTGGGTTAATATCCACTTATCAGTGAGTGCATACTATGTGTGCTCTTTTGTGATTGGGTTAACCTCACTCAGGATGATATTCTCTAGTTCCATCCATTTGCCTACGAATTTCATGAACTCATTATTTTTAATAGCTGAGTAGTACTTCATTGTGTAAATGTACTACATTTTCTGTATCCATTCCTCTGTTGAGGGACATCTGGGTTCTTTCCAGCTTCTGGCTATTATAAATAAGGCTGCCATGAACATAGTGGAACATGTGTCCTTGTTATATGTAAAGAATCTTTTGGGTATATGTCCAGGAGTGGTATAGCTGGGTTCTCAGGTAGTACTATTTCCAATTTTTTGAGGAACCACCAGACTGTTTTCCAGAGGGGTTGTACCAGCTTGCAATCCCACCAACAATGGAGGAGTGTTCCTCTTTCTCCACATCCTCACCAGCATCTGATGTCACCTGAGTTTTTTATCCTAGCCATTCTGACTGGTGTGAGGTAGAATCTCAGGGTTGTTTTGATTTGCATTTCCCTGATGACTAAGGATGTTGAACATTTCTTTAGGTGTCTCTCAGCCATTTGATATTTCTCAGTTGAAAATTCTTTGTTTAGCTCTGTACTCCATTTTTAAAATATGGTTGCAGATTATTTCTTTATCAGACCACCACATACAGACGTAGCAAAGTTGATAGTCAAGTGTTCTGCCTCCAGAACCAGCTTGGTATGTTTTTCTATCCCTCGCTGCTTGAGTGTCTGTTGTGATGGGGTTTGGGGCAACCGTTACCTTCCTCCAGCTCAGAGGCTATGAGTAAGGGTGGAGAATCTGCCTTGAACAGAAACAAAGGAAGCAAAACTATATACATAAACAAATAAACTTATACCATTTCAGTGATAAGCTGCTTGTGGGGCTTGTCAACGAAGTGTTCACTATAAAAGACAGTAAGAACGAAAGTGAAGATATAATGATAATATCCTGGGTTGTAACATTTTATAAAAACACAATAATCTTACATTGATCAAAGAAAAACATAAAATAATAGACTTACCAACTACCTTGGTCTAACGCTGAGAAAGTGTTCCTAATTGTCATTAGAGATGACCAAAGCTTTCTAAAGAGCACCTGAGCACAGCATGGGAGAGTTCATCCACTTGGCTTCAGCATCGTCACCCTAACATGTGGACATGTCACTGCTTTTAGGGAGAGTGATATATTTTAAGAAATCAGTGATGACATTCAAGCCCATATCCTTTAAACTCTGTGCCTTGTGCTCTCCAAGCTAAACTACATAGTGCCTTTCTCTTTAATAGTAAAAGAGCGCATGAAATCATCCAAATTAAATCAAGAGGTCACTGACAAATTTCATACTGGCTAAATGTGAGTTCACACCTATAAACATTGAAATTTTGTGCCTAGAAATTTCCGAGTTTAGACTGTCAGACAACAATAATTTATTACTGGTCTATTAGAGATGTGAGACTAAAAGAATACAGGATCTCTAACCTTCCCCAATATATAATTCTATACAACTAAATAAATTCTGACTTTACTATTTACCATTTCAACCTCAGAATTTCCTTCCTTCTTTCTTTGCCTCCATCCCTCCTCCCCACTCAGGGTGGAACTCGGGACGACACACATGCAAAGCATACCATCCACCACTGAACTACACCTCCAACTCTCGATATTCTAGGAAGATAAACCTAAAGCCTAATGTGGATGCATGATGCTCTAGACACAATCCTTAGCATGCAAAACAAACAAATAAAAACTTAACCTTAAAGGACAACATTTCACCCAAAGACATGAAATGGATTCCCATTTGCAATCTTTCATTCTACCAACTACCTTGGAAAGTCATCTCTGAGAAGTGAAACAGGGGCCTCCTAGATTGGTGAAATGCATGGGCTAGTACCAGAAGATGGAAGAAAAAGTGTTCTTTGCTTTGTAGCAGGAGAATCTGAGGAGGGAAGAACCCAGAGAAACAAGTGGTCACAGTTATAGAAGCCACTCAGCAATGGATGGCTGGGCCACAGCAGGCCGGGGGTTTTGACATGGGCTCTAAAAGATACTGTGCTGGTCTGAAGGTGGTGGTAAGTACTGAACAAGAATGATCTATCAGCAGCTAGAAAAACAAAGGCTAGAACCCATGCTCTCCTTCTTCTAGCAACTAGAGTACATATTAGCTTCAATACAACAAAACACAAACTCGAGTTAGAATTGCTATTGATTTTTTTTCCTTTGAAATCAAAGTGCCGGTGAGTCATACTTTAAATTCTGAATCAGTTAAATCAATGCCTCTCACAAATTCTAGTTCAAAAACACCCAAAGAACAATTTTTATATGCAGACTCCTTCCTGGTCACAGCTAGGACCTGGGAACCTTCATCTTGAAAGCCCCAGAGAAGGTGGCATATCAGCAAGTAGGCACTATTAACTCTCGATGGGTCTGCAGTCTACAAGCTCAAAAGCCACATATTTGGATTAAAGGATGAAAAGTTGAAAATGATGCTTATTTGTAAGGAGCATCTAAGCACATCCATAAGAAGGGAAAAAAGAAATAAAAAAAATAAAACAATCTTCAATGTTTACATTAGATCAAACTGTACTTCAACATCTACCTTAAAAGATGGGTCAACTTTGTCAATTACGGTGCTTGCTAACTAAGCCCCTCGCCACACTTTGATTCTGTTCAGAGTTCTGAAAAGAAGGTACCGAAAGCATAGGAGAATCACCCAAGGCCACTGAGCAGTAAGAGCTATGACTCCTGGAACAAGCCTCTTCTTATTCACCTGGGGCAGTCAGTCTGAACTGCTTCTTCCCTGGGAGAGAAGTGTGCATTAAATGCCATTAAATATTACTTATCAACTAGACTTTCAACTATAAAAACTAAAACAACTCACTGGCATTTGAAAAACGAACAGCAGGAGAGTTTTAATGGCTCTATGAGATAAAGCATCATTGTTGATTACTGGCTAAAACACAATGTTTGGCTCTGAAGGGAGCTCCCGGGAGCCATAATTAGAACCAGCTCACCCGAAGGGTGTGTGTTCCTAAGAGGCTGGTGGACTAGCCAGTAATACAATAAGAAGCGTTGTCTGGAATTTTGAGTCAGAGGATGCTCACACATGGAAAGACTGAATAGACATGAGCAGCATTACTAAACACTGGTTACTAAAGTATTTTTCTAGAGAAGGGGCAGTCAAAAGGAGGGGTATCATAAAAAGTGGGTCAGGAGCTCAGAGGGGCCGAGGTGAGAGTAGAAAGACCTATAGGGAGTCTGCAGAGATATATATGGACTGCAGGCAGTGTCCCAGTCTTTACTGAGTAAAGGACGGTGTGCATCAGAAATCATTGCTGTCTGGGTTGCCAAAGCTACTGTAAGCCATAGGGATATCACTGACTGAATAAACTGAATGATACATAGGGATAAATATATTAATAAACATTACCTCACTCAGTACAAGAGGGGGGGACAGCTAGATTCATTTGTTTATTCACATTTTCTAACTACATTATTGTCAGAGATCCTCTTGGTTTAGGGTGAAGAGGTAAGTGGAGGCTGGGTTAAATGTCACATGATGTTCCTATGTGCTAAGGACTTTATTTTGCTTGATCCTTTCTTAGGATACTATTGGGCTACTGGCTGCAGGACTCACCTCTAGATGGAAGGAGATACTTGATTCATAAAGTTCATCCAGGCAAGCAGGCAGGAAGGGGATACCTGATTCATAAAGTTCATCCAGGTAAACATGCAGGAAGGAAATACCTGATTCATAAAGTTCATCCAGGCAAGCATGCAGGAAGGAAATACCTGATTCATAAAGTTCATCCAGGCAAGCATGCAAGCTCCCAGCAGAGGAAGCTTTGGAGCAGAGCTGAAGAATCAAACCTCACTTTTCCCAGTCCAACTTGTTTCTGCTAGAAAGAGACTGGGTTGCTTGCCACCCTAACGTGTTCAGTCATGACTCTTTCCTCTGCATAAGCCAAGTCTGCTAGTGTGGTTATCAGAGGGACCTTGAAGGTAGCAAGGCACACTAAATGATCACACTTTGCCTGTAGTTAGTTTAACCTCTAGAACCTGCAACTCACAGGGCAAGCAGCAGAGGTCAACACAGTCTTGCCCTTCCTGAATTCTTGCTCTGTTCAGATGGAGAAGAACATATTAAGGAGATTATTTTATGAAACACAAAACATACTCTAGGAACTATAAACAGTCAAGGTCTTGAGATGACTCATTTCCACATCCAGTAGCAGGGAAGTCCTCCCATCTCAGCTTAGCTGATTTCCTTCTTAACTACTGTGAAGAAGCATCCAAGCCACAGGGCTTTCATGCTTAAAGTCACGTAAGACAAACACCATTTGTCCTTGGCCATCTTTTCTCATCTTATTTTGAACTAACAAACCATTTGTTTGTACAATTAAGGCTTTCTTGGTATATGTCCAGAGGCCCACACAATCTTTTTAAAAATTTTAAACCAATTATGGAAACATTCCTCTTCATGCCGAAGGTGCCGTCTGCGACTAAGGAGTAACATCGCACAAAGCCGTCCTGTATTTGAGACACACCAATCACTGATATTTCAATTAGTTATTCCTTATTAAACAGTTCAGTTTATAAGTTATTAAATTACTTTCTCCATTACATATCTGTGCATCTGTTTTTAAAATACAGGGTCTTCTTCCTTCATAGTAACCTCTGGTCCTGCTTATCACAGGGATGGGCAGACACCATCGCTAGGATTAATGGAGCCTCGGTAAAGTAGTTTAAGTACAAATGACCCACTTTTATGTTGTGGCAAAAACTCAGCAAGGGTTTAGGAAGGAGAAAAACCAAATGCTCCTCTATTGAATCCATGCCACTGGTGGGTGATAAATTGATGGCTTGCTTTTGAAGGCAGGGTCAGGAAGACAAAGAGAAACATTTTCTCTAACTGGCCATATTTTTATTAATTAGTAAACTGTCCTTCTTTCCATGTTCTATGTCACCAAGATGAATTCTTTTCAGTTTTCATTGCAGTGCTCTCAAAGGTCAGCTAAAAGAGAGTGCAAGAGGAATATAATGGGGTGGGGGTACTTTAACAAGACAGACCATCTCTTCTCTTGATAAAGCAAGGACGAAAGGGGGGAAATCATTTACCCCTGGACTTTTCATTTTTTTCTTGCAATCAATTTTTAACAAATTGGGGAGTATTTCACAAAAGAATCATCACTTTAGTTTTTTTTTTTTATCTTCAAACACCCAAAATTAGAAATAGAATGGGAAGTATATTAAAGTTTTGATACTGCTCAAAACTCAAGAGTGTTGAACTCTGAGCTTTAGTAACCTAATCATCAATATCAGATGTGAATCAAACAAAGCACCAGGCGTTCTGGTGACACTCAGACCCAGTTTCTGGGGAGGCTGAAGCGAGAGGAGTCAGCCAGAGCAACCCAGTATGAGTTTATCTCCAAGGCAAACAAACACTCTCTGGACTGGAGACATGCCCCAGTCAGTGAAGTGCCAACTACAGGTGTGAAGGCTGAAGTTCAGATTCTCAGCACACACATAAAAAGCCAGACTAGGTTATGTGCACATGTCAGAAATCCTAGAATAGTAGGGACTCAGACACTGACTTCCCTGGAACTCACTGACCAGCCAGTCTAGCCAGCGGTGAACTCCAGGTTCTGTGAGAGACTCAGGCCCAAAAGAATAGGGTGGAAAGCAATCAACCTTTGGTCTATATGCACTCTCTCTCAGTCTCTGTCTCTATCTCTGTCTCTGTCTCTCTGTCTCTCTGTCTCTCTGTCTCTCTCTCTCTCTCTCTCTCTCTCTCTCTCTCTCTCTCTCTCTCTCTCTCTCTCTCTCTCTCTCTCTCTCTCTCTCTCTCTCTCCTTCTTTCCCTCTCTCAGCCTGAACCTGACCACCCAAGTGCTATAATTACTGCAAAACTTTTACTAATATTAGTTAATATTAATGTCTGTCTTAATAATCATTTCCTGTGTAATGTAATAGTTAATCTATGTTTTAAACTACTAGCACTCCAGAAAAGGCAGGGAGAAAGTGTCTAAATTATTAACAGTTACCAAAAATCTAATCTTAGAGACCCAGTGGAAAAGCATGCTGCTGCCGCCTTATACTGAGGGTTGGCAAAGTCTTGTATTCAGAGCTACTGCTGAATATTCTGGTACATAATTCTAGAAGTGTGTGTGAGTGTGTGTGTGTGTGTGTGTGTGTGTGTGCGCGCGCGTGCACATGCTTGTCTCTTTCTAAATGTCTGAGTGCTGGGAAACCTCAACTGCCTATGTAAGTACTTGGATGTAAAAGAAAAATGAATTTTTGTGGCGGAGTAAGCTAAGAATTGAAACTGGTTTTACTGCAGATACAGGCTTAACTTTAAGTAAAAACTGAAATGGTAGTTTGCCATGACAAGTTCTAGAACTGATAATTTACCCAGCAGAAAGAGACTTGTTTTGTTTTGCTTTTCCAAATAAAAACCTGAAAATAAAATAAACATGGCTGCACAGGTGAGTTAGTGTGAAGACAAAGAGTCCCTCAGGACATTGTTTCACTTTTCTGTTCAATACATGCAGAATCAGCTACTGTGCATGATTTAAAAGGCAGAGTATAAACCAATTCATTCAGAAAGATTGCTTTTTACTAAAATATCTATTTTGTTCTTGAAATTTGAAACTTTGACAGCTGAAAAAGAAATTCATTTGACACAACTTTAATGTTTTTATTTCCTATATTCTGTCTCTAAATGTCAAAGGTGTTTCTGAGTAGGAGTCACTGTGCTTAGAATGCTTGTGAGGAGTGTCTGTATTTTCAATGTTGTCCCTATTTCAACTGGATTACAATTAAATATTGAATTTTTAAAAAAGATATCTTAAGTTATAAAATTATTTGCTTTGTTCAAAATTGTGTTTTCTGATCTGTTATAAGTTTTAGTTGTACACAAGGTCTCTTCTATTATAGTATGCTGCACCTGGCTGGGAACAAGCCATTGCCACAACTGTCGTTTTAAAAGCTGACACTCAAATTCAGGTATTAGGACCTGGAAAGAGACCTGCAGAAGGGATGTCAGGAGGAGTTCCTGGAAACAAAGCTTTCTGATTTGTTAATGACTTCTTGAACGTTACAAATCATGGATGTGAGCCAAGTGTCTTAGAAGAGCCTCAAAGACAGCAAATTAGATCTCAGACTAGCTGAGATCCTTAACTCTCTTTCTTTGAAAATCTTCTGTCACAAGTCAGAAGGATAATGTCTCTTTTCACCCAATGAGAAAGTTGTTCTCACATGAATGTAATTAATCTTCTGACACCATGACAAAGACATTTCTTAAAAGGATTTCTCCGATTTCCTCTCGAGACAGAAGGTTGTCTTTACCCATCATCTGTTCTTCCTGATCCTTCTTTTTGAATATTCACATCAGCAGGATTGTCCATCAGAGGAGGCAGTAGGAGACGAGTCTCTGCGTAGGGCCCTAATGCTCCGCAGGCCTATTTAAGTGCAGGAATCCATTGTTGCAAACTTACTTTACAGCAGTTAAACAAATATAATGGGCACCAATTCAACCATTGTGCCGCCCAGACTTGACTAAAACTCCTAAATGAAGTTTGCTAATGACAAGGCACTGATTCTGAAGCCAGATAAAGACGCTGCAGATAAATTAGTCTAATGTCCACTTACCAAAAAAAAAAAAAAAAAAAAAAAAAAAGAGAGAAAATTCTCAAAGCCATGGAACAGTATCTGTATAAATGAGCGTATAGCATACTGTACTGTATATCTATGGACAGTTCCATCTAAAATAAGAAAAATTTAATATTTGTAAAATATGGTGACCTTTAAAAATATTCCAACTCTCATTTAACACTTCCTATGTACACTGCCAGCCTTGTGGGAAAGGGCTACGTGTGTTGCCATAAAAAAATGATAGACTAGGTCCCAGGAGAGCGTGCTAGCTTTGAATTCTTTCCATCATAATAATTATTTAGAGAGAGATGTAGGTATGTCTTTGTGCTTTTAGCACCATCTGTAAAAGAAATGCTAAACCCCTCTGAATTCCCTTGGGGTCCCTGTTATTTCTTTGGTAGTCTAATGAATCAGGGCAACATAGGTCATTTTCAAATAGAGGAGTGAAACAGCCTGGGCCAAGGTCCAGAGAATGCAAGCCTAGCCTCTCTTCAAAGCAATGGCCACAAAATGGAAAGAGAATGAGATATTTCACTGAACTGCTGAACGAGTACCCCAATATCTGCAGAAGAGATTACAACACACCCTCTGTTCTTTTATGATGCTGCCAAGAAAGGCCGCTTGAGCCCAGACAGCAGAACACCCTGACACCATATGTCCTGTTTGTACCACAGTAACCTTGACAACTTAGTTCTGGACGCTGTGAAAACATTTGCTTGTCCTTCCAACTCCCAAATACTGACGCCAAGTCTCACAGGCCAGGGACCCAACTCATTGGTGTTCTCCTTGACATACTTAAAAGACAGACTGCCATTTCCTGTCTCTTCAGCAAGACAGCCAATTGATAGATAGCTAAGCTACAACTAGGACATCATGTATCACCCAATGACTAGCTTGATTTTTTTTTTTCTCAAATTACAAAGACGTGAAGGGCTAGGAAAACAGGCTTATAATATCCAATATGCAGAAAAACCCTGTCCCTACATGGACATGTAGCTGAAATTAAGGCTTAATTAAGCAGAAATTAGATTTAAAGAGCAGAAGTTACAAGTGAATGAGCTGTTAGTGAAAGCCAGAGAGAGCTGCAAGAAGTACTAGTGGTGGAGAGTGGGGGAGGGGTGTTCCTTCCCTAGCAGAGGAGAGAACTCCCAGGGGCTGGGGTCTCCAACAGCTCTGTTGTTGGTTAATCCTGCTTTTGTAAATAGCTTGCCTTCTTACCAGGGTTGTGGGATTGTTTTTCTTTTTCTTTTCTTTTCTTTTTTTTTTTTTTTTTGGTGGGGGAGCAGGAACCGACCCTGATCATTTTGTCTTGTCCATTACGTATGGGGTAGCATTTTTGTCCATTACGTATGGGGTAGCATTTAGTCAAGGCGAACACTTACTAGGTGGAACTAGCTAAGTGGGAATGTAAGCTTCAGGGTATTAGCTCTGTCCAAGGCCATGTGGGTAACATTTGGGACGGGAACAGGCAAATCTTCCTAGACACTGTGTATGGAAAAACAACTTCGGCCTTGAGATTAAAGGCCAAGTCCAAAAAGAACATGCTGCTTGCAATAAATCTTGGGGTTAAAACCTTGACAAGAAAAACATACCAGAACTCTGGCAAAAATCAAATCAGGGCCGAGCATTTCTTCCTCTGGTCCTTTAGAGATCTCTCTTTAACACGGAATCAGTCTTTTGCTGTTTTGTTGTGGGAAAGCTTCTTTCTAGGTAGTAGGCAGCCTGGTCACAAGCTCCAATAGATCCTTCTACCTCAGCCTCAAGTAGCGGGTTTACAAGTAGAGGCCATCGGGTCTGGCTCGTAAGGATTAGTCTTGATGTGGCTTACTAGAGCATTTTAAGATTAATGACATTTACTGTGCCAACTTTGGAGTAAGACACACACTGACTGGCTCCTAGGTCTCCAAGTCTCGAGAATAGACTTGGTTTCTCTTTGCCTCACTTAACTTGCCTATAAAATTGAGATGATAATAATGGTGTTTATACTTCAAAGTGTGATTGGAAGGATTAAATATAAATCCTAGCAGTGTGTAGGAAGTGACCTGTTCTTGAATTTACACATTTCCCTTACTTGCACTTCCTATTCTATTACTAGGGGTCGAGGTCAAGATACACATACATGAGTGCACATAAATACACACACACACACACAAAAAAAACCAACAAAATATAGCCTTCAGTGTTGAGAAAGGAGCAGGTGCTCCAATTGAACCACATGGCTCCTTGAGCAATCAAAAGACAAGGCAAGAATGGGGAAATTAGCCACCACCACCACCACCACCACCACCACCACCACAACAACAACAACAACAGCAACAACAGCACCAACAGCAACAACTATCCAGACCAGGCCAGGGTGCCAAGAGGAATGGAAACAGCTTAGTCCTCAGCATTTGATGAGAATTCTGGCGGACCATGTGTGCTTCCTACCTCACAGGTCTCCTGCACCTTTCAGTTAATTTCCTGGTTGTTTTGGTGCTGCTTTTAGATTCTGGGTAGCCAGGAAAGCATGAGTTACAGAAAGTACATTCCATCTTGTTTTCACTTGTTGTTACTACAGGTGCCAAGTATCAGCACAAAAGTAGATGGCTCATATGCAAGACCCTACTGTATAGAGGACCAATTTCCCGTCCTATAGGAACAGGTCAGGTCTCTCCTGAAGCATCAAAGCACCTGGCTGTCCAGGTGAGTGTGGTACTCAACCGGAGCTGCAAAGGTGAGGGCAGTGCATGTTCCTCGAGGGAATGAGGCTGAAGACATCATGCTCAAAGGTCAGGGGGACAAAAGAGTTCTAAAAGTCACTTTGTACATGTGTTTGCAAGTCTGGGTAGAGAGCAGAGCCAGGTTACAAAGGCAACTGGACATAGTCTCTCTATGTGGCCCTGGCTACCTTGGAATTCACTACATAGACCAGGCTGGCCTCAAACTCAAGAGATTTGCCTGTCTCTGCCCTCTGAGTGCTGGGACTAAAGGAGTATGCCACTATGTCCAGCTCACTTTTTGTTTCCTTTACAGACAAGGGGAGCCCTTGATGATAGTGAACAAATTTAGAACATGATCAAATTTATTTTCCTAGGTGAAATCTGAGGAACCAAAAAGAACATGCTGGAGTGAGAAGAGGAAGAGAAAGGAGCTAAAAAGCTGCAAGCTTGGTGAGGGGATGATTAAGACAGCCTGTGAAAGAGGCAAGGAAGGACCAGCGTACTATAAGAGGAGGGCGAGCAGATGTTCACTAAGATGCTAGATACACCAGGCTGAAGACATGGGACATGAGCTTGAATGGGATGCCGGGTAACTGGGAAGTTTCTAGTTTGAACATCCCAATAAATAACACCAAGTTACTTTAGAGTGTGTGTGTGTGTGGGGGGGGGGGGAGTTTGTTGTTGTTGTTGTTGTTGTTGTTGTTGTTGTTCAGGGGCATTACTAATACCTAGACTCCCCAGGAGGGAACTAGAGTATAAATCAAAACAGGAACTTAACACTTTTCAAATTATTTTTAATAAAAGAATCTTCTATTTCCTCCCTCCAAAATAACCCTATATTACCTATTACCTACCCCAACCCAGCAACTGTCATAGAAAATTATAGTTCCAAGGTTGATTTCATAAACCAAATGGCTTGATGGATTTTTTTGGGGTGTGTGTGGCTTAGACTTTTTTTTTTTTTTGGTATGAGATAGCTAAATGGAAAAAGAAAAAGAAAAAAAGAAAGAAAGAAAGAAAGAAAGAAAGAAAGAAAGAAAGAAAGGAAGGAAGGAAGGAAGGAAGGAAGGAAGGAAGGAAGGAAGGAAGGAAGAAAAAGAGTGACAGATGTCTGCCAAAAGGCCACATGTGCCAAATGGTGTGAGACAAGAGTAAGGTTAGAGGAAGAGAAGGAGAAGGAGCAGCAGGAGGAGGAGCAGGAGGAGAAAGAGGAGGAAAGGAGGAAGAGTAGGAGGAAGAGAGAATAGGCCCAGCACTTGGGTTTTGCTGTGAGGAGAGTTTCTAGGTCGGAAGACTTGATTTATTGATGAGCTCCATGATCAGAGGTCCTTCAACTAGGAAGCCTTAGTTAGTCCCATGCTACTGTTTAACGTATATTTGATCAGATTAAAGGGTGATTTGTAGCAATAATTAACTAAAACAATACAAAAGTAAACAAAATGAATGTGGCATGTGAAGGAAAAGCAACTACCAGATTATTCAGCACGTTCCCCAGCACAGAAGAATATAAAGCGAGCACTGACAGTGTGGAGGGATCATGGGAAGATGGCTGAAGTTTAAGCAGCTTTCGTGAACCTGAAATATCTTTGGGAATATGGTAGAAGGAAAGAGAGAAAGAGCCTAACCCCAGAGCCTATTTTTACTCTCTTGGGACTTGTGAACACTGGAAGGGAAATTTGTTGTCCTTTTTATTAGCACTCCTCCAGCAGGGAGTATTTGGGAAGTGGCTTGACTTCTCAATGCACCTCTATGACTTACCATAATTTTCCATACAGTGCTAAGTAACGAGACAATCATTCCATTCAGCTCACTCTGCAGGACTTACTCAGAGAGGGGCACAAGAGGGAATTTAGCAAGTACTTGGTTATTTGTCCATCAAAAGTAGAAAAGAATGGCAGCTAACATGGCCTGTTCACAGCTGTCACAACTATCATTCTTTTAAAAAGCTTCAGCCTCCAAGCTCCTATCCCCCTGTATGTAAAAATTATCTTGAAGCTCTATGGGAATTCACTTAGTCTAACTAGGTATAAAAAAAAGATAGGATGGGGTAGGGTTTCTCTACTAAAGAAAGTGTGATGTCACTGAGAAGCTCATAAACTATAAATTATGTTTAGGTTTGACATAAAATAAGGAAAATACTAACAAAACATACTCTTACTGTCGTTGCTGTTATTATTATTATTATTATTATTATTATTATTATTATTATTTTGGTTTTTCAGTTTTTGGAGAGAGAGGGTTTTTTTTTTTCTGTGTAGCTTTGCCTGCCTGGACTTGCTTTGTAGATCAGGCTGGCCTCAAACTTAACAGAGATCTGCCTGCCTCTGTGAGTGCTAAGATTAAAGGCGTGAGTCACCATGCCAGGCATCCCAAGCTATCTTATTTAAGACTTTTTGCAAACATTCAGTGACTGTGCTAAGGGCGCTGCAAAGTCTGTCCTCTGTAGTGTCAGATGAGTGACTGCTGTTGGGGGCTGGGCCCCATCAACGAACCTACACCAAACTGTGTCCTTGCACTATGTAAATAAAATGACTATATAGGAACTTCCAGTGGTAAAGATCAAAATAGAACAATGTTTTCAGCCCTGAATTGGCAGTGACTTAGAATTTCACTGATCTGTTATTTTATTAAATAACACAATAATAAATTCCTTCTAAATTTAATAAAGAACCTACCTCATCCACCTTTATGAGTCAAATTTCCCCATAGGAAAAGCAAAACAACTGGATTAACTTCCCATACACTAACTTCCAGCTAGGCTTTCATTCCTAGAGAATTCCCACAGGACAACAGGATAGAGTGGTTCTTCAGCAAGGCTCAATAAAGGCGAACTGCGTAACTGCTGAGCCGTGTCCACTTCACTGCATATTTCTAGCTAAAGAGCAAAGTGCATGCCCCAGTTTTTTAACCATTCAAGTACAGTAACAACTTTACTCACTAGGGGTCATTGACCCACAATTCTAGACTACTGAAAACAATGTCTGAAAGCAAGTAAATAAGTAGCTTAAACAGAGCTGACCAACAGCACAAAGGTCACATTCGACAGGAACTTATTCTCCACCCAGTATGTACTGGCCTACACCTATCTCCTCTCATTTCAGATGCAGTTTGAAGATGTTTGTGTACATGATCCCCATCTTTGGCAGAGCAAAAGAACAGGATGATGGGATAGGGACAGTGACAGCAAGAAAATGAGGATGCTTATAATCTGACATCAAGAGTAAATACAAAGAAAATCTTTAAAAGAAGGAAGAAGTTAAAATGACCAATAGCTGGGACCAGAGGTCTGGTCTAGAAAGCCTCCTACACATTGTATAGCCTGGTTCAAAATAACCACAATCATTAAAGAAAAGATAAGCAATTAATAATCTACCCCTGGGAGAATTTCTATAAAACATTTACTTTGAAAAGCTGAACTCTTGGTCTGGGAAGACGGCTGAGCAGTTAAGATTGAGCACAGGCCAGCAGACCTAGGTTTGGTTCCCAGAACCCACAGGCAGCTCACAACCATAAACCACTTCAGTTCCAGGGTTCTGATGTCCTTCTGACACTCAATGTACTGGGCAAAGCACACATGTGGTGCACAGACATGTGTAAGCAAACTACTCATACAGAGAAAACAGTAAAATAAGTAAATATAGAGCATTTCTGTTAAAAATACAATAAAGTATAGAGATCTTTTTGTAAGTCAAGTACTCTATATATTCATGATTCTTTGGAAAAATTAGGAGTTCTTTTCTTAATGAGGTGAGATGTATACATATAATTTAAAATATTAATTTTAAAATTAATATTTTGGTAGGTGGCATATACACACAAGCCCTACAAAAGCCATTCAATACCTCTCCTGAGGAACAAGAGGTATTCCTAGTTCTTCTCTCTTCACCATACCTATACTAGCAAACACATAAGTATATATTGAGAGAAGCTGTAGCACACACACATTCTTCTATATATGATATTTTTGATTTTATCATATATCTGGAAAAAATTTACATATCAAAATATGGGGGAGGGGTTCATACTCCATTATTATATAGCAGTCCATTGACTTAACAGGGTAATACTGGGTGGTCAAACTTTTAGTGTGTGTGTGTGTGTGTGCGCGTGTGCGTGTGTGTGTGTGTGTGTGTGTGTGCATGTGTGTGTATGTGTATGTGTGTGCATGTATGTGTATGTATATGTGTGTGCATGTGTGTGTACGTGTATATGCATGTGTGTATGTGTGTATGTATATGTGTGTATGTGTGTGCATGTGTGTGTATGTGTGTGCATGTGTGTATATGTGTATGTGTGCATGTGTGTATATGTGTATGTGTGCATGTATATGTGTATGCATGTGTGTGTATGTGTGTACGTGTGTGTATGTATGTGTGTGCATGTGTGCATGCGTGTGCATGTGTGTGTATGTGTATGCATGTGTGTGTGCATGTGTGTGCATGTGTGTATGTATGTGTGTATATGTGTGCATGTGTGTATGTGTATGCATGTGTGTGTATGTGTGTATATGTGTATGTGTGCATATGTGTATATGTGTATGTGTGCATGTATATGTGTATGCATGTGTGTGTATGTGTGTACATGTGTGTATGTATGTATGTGCATGTGTGCATGCATGTGTGTATGTGCGTATATGCGTGCACGCGCGCGCGTGCACGCGCGTGTGTGTGTGTGTGTGTGTGTGTGTGTGTGTGTGTATGTGTATACATATGCATACAATCACTGCATACTCATGAAGAGGTCTGAGAAAGCATTGGCTGTTCCCCTCCATCACTCTTGGCCTTTTTCCTCTGAAGTTAGGTCTCTCCTCCAACCCGAAGCTCATGGTTTTTGGCTGGGCTGGCAGACAGCAAGCTGCACTGGTCCTCCTGCCTTCACCTCCAGTATCACTGGAGTTTCCAGGCATGTGGGAGACTGTGTCCAGCTTCCACCTTATGTGACTGTTCTCTATAGAAACTTTAATTTCCCATCAGCAATGTACTTCACCACGGAGGGTTCACATTGAGCCCCCGGATTACTTCTTTGGAGGAAAACTGTAGCTCAGTGCAGTTTTGATTTCTATTTCTTTTATTTTGAGTGAGGTTAAACATCTTTTGAGGTTTGAGAGCCTTCCGTGGAGTAGAGCTGTAGTTCAATTGGTAGAGTGCTTACCAGGCCCTGGATTCTTCACAAGCACCACAAAGACAGGCCAAAGTGAGCCACTGCTGCTGCCTCTCTGTGGAAGAGAACCGACTGTCCTCTGCCTCCTTTTCTTTCCTATCTTTCTGTCTGATGTGGAACCTCTCTACAACTAAGGACGTCAGCCACTATTTTTTAGTTTAGTATTTGTTTTGACTTTAGATTATATTACCATACAATTTTAATTGATGTGTGTTGAAGTAATTGATATTTTATTTTCAAATGTAAAAGTTTTGCTCCTAAGCTCTTCACTAACATTGAAAACTGTTCTCCCACCTTTGGCTGATATGTAGAGTGGGGGACATTATCTCTAAGCATCTACCCCAAGTAGGCCTAGTTTTACCTTCACCGTGTTTGGAACGACCTCTTCTGGCATTTATTTAGGTTTCAAATGGCTTGTAGCACTGAGGTTGTGTATCTGCTTGTCTCTTCCCTAAATTGTGTTCATGAGACTTCTAAAAGGAAGAGGGGAAACATCCTTATGTTCACATTATACTTCTTGTAGACATTCAGTGATGTTGTTTAGGGATGGATTCTCTCCCCCTCCCGGCCCTCCCAACCCCCAATCTTGAGCTTCTTACTAAAAGCAGCTGCTGTATCTGCGAAGTGTCTTTTGAACATCTATGGAGATAATCGGGCACCTTTTCCACTAATGTAGGAAACTGAGCAATTTTAGAATTCCTAGAATGAGCCCAACTAGGTAATGTATAGTGTTCTTTCAGAACAGTTCTCAGTTCTCCGAAGCTGTTTTGTGGGCTCTTTGTCAAGGCTTGCTACTGATCTCACTGTAGCCTAACAAAAGGAATTTTAAAGCTCACTTTCTTTCAGTTTTAAATAGAACTGAAAATCTTGTTTCTTAGAAGTGTAATAGAAGTATCCCCATGTAAACATCTGAAATTGATGTTATTTTGGAGAAGTGGGTCAAATTTTTCATTTGATTTATTGAAATTGGTAAATTTACATTATTTTCTGAGGTCAGTTCTGATAACTGCGTTTCCCTAAAACATCACATGTTCTATTTCTATTCATATTCTAAGACTTATGTGTATGATTAATCAGGACTGTCCCATAGGAATCTTCTCTTTTTTGAGACAGATTTTCATTACATAGCCTAGGGTAGCCTTGAGCTTCTGCCACGCCACCCAAGTGCTCTGACTACAGGCGAGCTCTACCAGCCTGCTCAGGCTTCTGGCAATTGGCTCCCCTTGTGTTTGTATTACTTCCTCATTAGCATTTCTTATTTTGATTTTCTAACATGAGAATGTATGGCTTTTTTCTTCCTTTTGGATTAAATGATCTAAAGGTTTATCATTCATCCCCACTCTCCTTGGATCTGTGTTTTACTTTTAATTAATATTACCAGCATAATTCTAACTTCTTCAGTACATTGATCAATTCATTAATTTTTGTTCTATTTTATTTAATAAAAGATACACTTTGGACAATAAGAGTTTGCCTGAATGCCGCTACAGCTATATTTAAAGTTTTAAATGCAAACAGCAGTTCTGCTGCTTAGATTCAAATTCTATTCAGTTCACTTACAAGTAAGACAAGGAAGTAAGACTCAGTGTCTTGCTTTGGCTCCATTTTCTCATGGTTAAAGCGGCCAAAATTCAACAGTTACTTCTTACTTGTTGCTAGCAGCGGGGTTTTGATATTTTACCAGGTGAGTTATTGTTGATTTCTATTTCTAGTGATAACTCTGATGTGTTTCATTTGTAACTTTTTTTTTTTTGAGACAGGGTCTTTCCCATGGGTCTGGCTGTCCTTGAACTTACTATGTAGACCAGGCTGGCCTCAAACTCACAGAGATCTGCCTGCCTCTGCCTATTGAGTGCTGGGGGTTAGAAGCATGCACCATTACTGCACACCTTGTTTGTAACTTATGATTGTAGATTAATATTTAATATTCCATTTTATACAGCCTCTACTTGTTCCATACTGAATACAAGTAAGTTAAGGTTATAGCTGTTGTTTGCTGTCTTTGAATTCTTTGCCTCCATATGATTTTAGTTGATAATAGTCTGTTTTTGAGTTTTCACCTTCATAATTAGCATCATACCTGATTTTCCCTTTGGTTACTGGATTCAGATTGGACATTTTGACTACTGGCTATGTTGTACAGCTGTTTCCTCTAATGGAAGCATTCCTTTCTGGAAGGTTGGAAATTGGGTAGGGACATCAAGAAGCTTTTGCGGTTCATTTACAACCCTACATTTACAAAACTCACAAGTTCCCTCCCTAAGGTAATACAAAACATGTTCAGTTGCTGGGAAAGAAGGGACTCTTCAGCAGTGTAGCTGCCTGTCATGGTCTGCCCAGGGAACTCCAACGGCTTGCCTTTCCCAAGCTCTAATCCATAATGGAGTAGGCTTTTGGATGATACATCTGCCTGAGTATCTCATTCCCCTAAAGTAACCTCAGGAAACTCACTGATTCACCACACTTGCCTTGGATAGAATAATTTTGTTGGTTGTTATTCTATCTGGGAGAATTGGGATAGACTCTTCAGGAAAACTGCACACAGCACAACTGGTGCCCAAACAGGAGTTAACAGACTCAAAGAGGAGTTCGGGAGGTCCAGTGCATGGTCTGTGCTGTGGGTAATAAAACATGGAACTGAAGTTAAGCCTTTTGAGTTGGAGCATCCTCAGAGATAACTCCAATACAGCAAGCACCTTTCCCATGTGGTATGGCATGGTATGCCACAGTGTACCACATAGCTATAGTTGTAGTTGCATAGCTTCTGTTAAGGGTATTAGATATGTAATCAAGGCTAAGCTGTCAGAGGAGAGCATCCTCGGGGATAGTCTCAGAGTCCTCTGTGTGTTATGGGGTGGCACACCTCCTTAATGAATAGAGTTCACCATGTGAGCATGAGGATGCTTCCAGAGAGGCTGGACTGGAAGTATACCACAGTCCCTGAAAGTATAGGACCCAAGAGTGGAAGATTACGGAGGAAGGATTGCTGCAGAAGAGAGACTTACACATGCTATCTTCCGTGTTGGCCTCTGATTTGGAAGAAAGAGTGGGAAAAAAGGGGAGGATGAATTCGAGGTGTTGGCTTGCTGTTTCTTATAGCTTGTAGACCATAAATAAAAGAGACCACAAACTAGATCCGTGTTAAAGAGCTCTTTCTGAAAGCTTGTTCAGTCGTGGCTAGCTTTCACAGTACCAGAGGTTCTATGCCGGTTGCTGGAGGAGAAAGTCACCAACAGACTCAGTCAGCCATGAACCATGTGAGCTACAGCAACAACTACTATGGCAAGAAGTGCCATGGATACACAAGTAGAACAAACACTATGGGGATAATGAACTATTTTCTTTCATTTTTTTAAAGATTTATTTATTTTATTCTCTGTGTAAGAATGTTTTGCAATGAATGTACTGCAAAGGTAGGTCTGTGCACTATGTGCATGCCTAATGCCTAGGGAAGTCAAGGGAGGAACCCCCTAGAACGGGAATTATGGATGGTGGTGAGCTAACATGTGGGTTTTGGGAATCAAACTGGGGTCCTTTCAAAGAACAACAAGTGCTCTTAACTGCTGAGCTATTTTTCCATTCTCTCAACTGTTCTCTGATTGGATTGAAAGCCCACTCCATAGGAGGAAACATGTCTGGTACTTTAATTCTGGCCCAAAACTTATGGTTGGGGGGCTCTTAAGCCCAGTAGTGAACCTACTGTTATTATTTTGCTAAATAGACACTGTGTCAAACGCTTCTAATTCATATCTCTCTACCCAAAGTTTAATGCTGCTCTCAGCTCACCAGAGATGTTCCTCTGTGTAGTGGATGGTGGCTAATCCAGAAACTTACAACTGGTTAAAGTGTAGGAAATAAGCATCTATGAATGCTCAGACAAATGGACATCTATGTCAACCCAATCCCCAAGGTTCAGGGTCGTTACACAAGGTGTGGAAAGATTCTCAGAGCCAAAGGTCAGGAAGGAGTAGAGCAAACCAGTGTCTCCTGGAGGTTCACTTGAAAACTCACAGGAGTTGTGGTTTCCTGTGCAAGATCAAGCCAGTAGGCAGGGATTTCAGCAGAGATGTGAGAGACGCCAAGAGCTCCCACCTCTAGCTAAAGAGCTACTGACAGTGGATTTCAGGGAAAATATTCTCTTTTCTTTAAGGGGATAACACCTGATAGGTTGACCATACTGTTATGGACAGTCCCACACCCATGAGCACACAGGCAGCAAAAACTGGACCCAGTGAATTATGAAGAAGAAAAAGAGGAGGAGGAGGAGGAGGAGGGATAGGAAGGGGAAGAAGAGAAGTAAGAGGAGGAGGAAGAAGAAGAAAAGTCATGAAGTTGGGAGGCGGTGAATAGGTTAATCAAAACACATAATTTGCATGTATAAGATTCCAAAGAATAAATAAAAATGTTATATCTTTAAAAAAACAAAATCTCCCTGGAATATAAAAACTTGGAACCCACAGGAAGTGAAAAGTGAAGTGAGGCAAAATGAGGGAAATCAGTGGTTAATGGTCTGGTTATTGCTAGCTGACATCCTCTGAATATCTGAGACTAGAAGACCACATGACTGAGGCAAATGAGCATGTGAGAGCCAGTGTTTGATAGCCAGTTCACCAGGCTGGGTAAGATTGTGTTCATAGGGGACTTAAGAAAGGATTCAGAAGGGACCAGTATGTATCTTTGTTGAATCTCATGGTAGAAGAGGTTACCTACCATGTAATCAAGCATGCATAAAACATGAAAGGAGGAATAGAGAGGGAGAGGGAGAGGTGGAAAGAGGAGGAGAGAATGAGATGAGAGAGCAGATGATGTATTCTATCTGGGTCACCTGAGTGCAAATGTGTTAGCCAACTTTGGAAAAAGTTGACAGGAAACCATTTTCAATGCATATGACCCTCTAAAACACTTAGAAGTCTAAAACAGGTTTCTAGAGAGTTGGGAATAAAGATTGGGAAACAGAGTTAATAAAAATGAAGTGAATCGCAGGGCTAGTGACTGTCCCCAGAGTATGCTAGGCTCTTGGAATAGAGAATGGCCATTTCGTCAAGCTTTTCAGGGACAGGTAGATGTGTGGTGGCCATGACAATGTCCTAAGATAAAGAAGCAGTATGGTTCCTGGAGATGACTAAACAAGCTAAATAAGGTAGTGCCTCCTACCCACATTATAATACCCAATATTTAGTTGATATATGCCCTGGGGTATTTTTTATACTGTACTGGACCTGGTTAATTTTTTTATTTTAGAGTCCTTTAGCCGCTGAGTTTTTAAAACCAAGGGCACTTGCTTGTAATGGATGGTAGTGGGCGTTCAGAGAGCCTGTCTACCCTCTGTAAAAAGGTTTCATTATGTAATCTAACCTTTGAATTTCTTAAATTCTTGGAAAAGCCTATGGAAGAATGGGGGGTAGGGAGAGCATTAAAGACATGATTGGAAAAAAAGCACAAAAAGACAGACAGGTTATTGATAGAAAATCTCAGTGCCAAGGGTGGGATAACTTCCTATTAGTGGTTGGCTGGAAGGTCCGTGAGGTGTTCTCAACAACAAAGGCAATTATTGCTATTGGTGTTGGTTATAAACAAGAACTAGATAGAGAGGCCCTACCACTGAGGATACCAACTGCTTTGGTTACAGAACATGGAAAAATCAAGCTGAAGCTGAACTAGAGGTTCCCTTCCTGATGGCTGGCCTTTTGAATTCTGGAAGGCAGTATGTAGCCTGTTGGGGAAGATTTGCCATTGATGGTCCTGAATACTTATGGGTCGTTCATGTCACACTGCTGACACTTCAGGCAAAATATGCCTATTGGCACCGTAGCTACACAACTGTTGTGGGTATAACCAACCAGTCTCCCATTGGGTTGAAGCCCTCCAGGAGAGAATCCACATTTGGTACTGTTGTCTTGTTATATGGGTAGGATGTACCTGTAAAATTGTCTTGTAAGTATTTTTTTGATTTAACTGTAGTTAAATCCAAAAAAACAGATTGCTGCAGTTGCCACTCATGGTCATGCAAGGGTGGCAGTTACTATAAATATTAACTAGTTGAACTGTGAAAATAGGGCACTGTTGCTGTGGCATAGTGTCCCAGTGTTCATCAGTGAATGGAAGAAAATAATCCTACATCTATGTATGAGCCCCCAAGACTCATGGGATAGTAAGGAAGAGGGGGTGGAAAAAATGAAAGACCCAGAGAAAGTATAGAGGATGGTGGGTAGCCATTTCTTGTGTATCAAAGCATTCCCTCCTGAAGGAAAGAATAAGGTACTCCAAGCTGACACAACAACAACAACAGCAGCAACAGCAGCAACAACAACAACAGCAACGACAGCAACAACAACAGCAACAACAACAGCAACAACAACAACAACAACAACAACAGCAACAACAGTAATAACAGCAGCAACAACAGCAACAACAGCAACAACACCAGCAGCAACAACAACAACAGCAACAGCAACAACAACAACAGCAACAACAGTAATAACAGCAGCAACAACAGCAACAACAGCAACAACAACAGCAGAAACAACAACAGCAGCAACAACAGCAGAAACAACAGCAACAACAACAGCAACAGCAACAACTACAACAGCAACAACAACAACAACAACAAGAGCAGCAGCAGCAACAACAACAACAACAACAACAACAGACTTAGGATCTTTCCAACACTGCCGGGAAGGAGACTGCTTGTGTCTCAGCTGCCTGCTGCCTATTTCACAGGCAGCTCCAGATAGTTTTCTTGCTTTGTCATCCATGCTGGTATGAGTTTGAGACTCCCAGGCAGCTGAGAGCAGTCTTTATTTATTTACCAAGCTGGATGTGGATGGACCCATTTCTGTCATTGGCCCTTCCTGGTTTTATGAGAGATCCTTTCTCAAAAACGTGAAGCACAATTGAGGAACGGTATCCATCGGTCAGTCTCTGGCATCCACATACACTCATATCAGTGAGGAAATTCATGCATACATGTGTATATATCACACATATGTAGGGGAAGGGAGAGCCTAGCTAAATAATCTTTATGTTTTATTTCTGAGAAACAACAGTAAGATTACTTTGTAAGTCGTAGCAATAAGAGATGGTTCCAGTAGTGGCAATTCAACTTTGAATATGGAGACAATTTTTTTTTCAGCTCCATAAAACAACTGAAAATATTGCCTGCATCCTTTACAACAGCCCAGGAGCAAGAAAACATTTTTTTTTCTGCCAGGTAACATGAGAGAAAGCAAACTCAGAAAGTGCCAAGAGCACAAGAGCATGCACAGAAAGGAGGTATGTATCCGTATTCTGATTAACTCTACACTTGTCTCCAGCTACCTTCAAAATGAGTCACTGCCATTTGGCAGAGACAAAAAGATCTGGGAGAAAAATTTCGGCTGTCATCTTCAGAGTATCATAATGTGATATTGCACCCCCTTTGGTTTCCATAATTTGAGCCAGATCTTTTTCTACTTGAACTTAAACACAGACTGGAACAAAAGAAAACAGCTTGTGCCCTAGTTTCACTGATCCCCTTAACGTAAGAGCTAAAGGTGGTAGACTTGCTCTCTGCTTGCCTCAGATTCTTGCTTTCCTTCCTGACTGACTGAACGAAACAGCTCTTCATGACAGCTAGCATCTCACTCTGCAGCAGTGTTTCTCAGCCTGTGGGTCATGACTCTTTTGGGGTTGGACAATCCTTTCATAGGGATCACCTAAGACTACTGGGAAACACGTTATGATTTATAACAGTAGGAAAATTACAGTTGTAAGGTAGCAATGAAAATAATTTTATGGCTGGGGTCACCACATCATGATGAATTGTATTAAAGGGTGGCAGCATGGGAAGGTTGAGAACCACAGCTCTACAGTAACATTAATAGCTGTGCCTTCTACTGAGCTGCTAATGAATCCTGGAGAGTTAGGTCTTGTTGTATGCATCTGAGAGGAAAGGACAGGAATTAGCCACAGGCCCAGGGAAGTCCAGGGTGTGAATCTATAGGTCTGGGTTATTTTAAACATCACACGCAGAACACATTGGCTATATGAGTGAAATTTTTATGAGATAGGAAGAAATGAATTATTAATGGTTCCTAGTACTTAGTCATATTCCTTGAACTTGATTTTCTTTGAACACTGCTTTTGAGTTTATTATGTTTTATGTGTATTATTTTCATTAATTGCAGAGCTCTTATTTTCTGTTCTCAGCCAAGACAGGATGGTGCTTTATGTTTTCTTCATTCAATTACTAACACAATTCATACTTACCATAGGAAGTTTGATGAATAGGGGACAAGTTAAAGAATCTTTACATAAAACAAATCACTCTAGTACCTGAGAGATGGCTCAGTGGCCAATGCTGCTTGAGGCAAAGCCTGGCCGCCTGACTTTGATCCCTATAACCCTCTGTAACCTACATAATGGAAGGAGAAGAAGCAACTCCTCCAAATTGACTTTTAACTTCCACATGATGCCATAACAAAAAAAATAAACAAGCATGTGTGAAGAAGCCAACAAAGCAAAGCCCTAATGCCAACACGAAGAGAAAGCCAAGTCCTACACTCCCAACACTGAGTGGTACACATGTTGTTCTGTTACTTCTGGTTCTGTTTTATTTCCCCCAGTTCTTTCTATATGCATTTCCTTCATATAACTGTGGTCACTCACAGTTTAAAATTACTTCTTTTTCAGGGTCTCTCCATGACTTCTATGCTGCCTTGAACTTGAAATCCTTCTGCTGCAGCATCCAAGATACTAGGACTACAAGCATGTGCCATGATGTCCAGCTTCATACTTACTTCTGAAGCTCATTTTAAAAATCTTTTTGTAAAGATGCCCATATACCCACGGTTGAAGGAAAGTACTGGTCCCTGTAAGTTATTCTCTAACCTCTATATCCATAGTATGGCATGTATGTGCTTGTACTCAAGTAAGTATCACACAGATATATACATATGTGGGAGGGAGGGAGAGGGGGGATAATAAATAGAATTTTGAAAAAAAATTAAAGGAAAAAAGGCATTTTATATTACCAAACCATTTACTAGCCCTTGTAATGAGCATCACTACTTTTTAGCCAATCTATTGTTTCTGTGTTTTACAAGAACCTTGTCTTGCACTTTGGCTGCAAGGGTACACAGAGAAAAGAGAGTACAGCCACATAGGCTGTGCCCTTCTAGACTAGACCAAAATGCCTTGCCTCTGACTACTCCCTGATGGCCAACACACAGCATCCCAGGCCAGGGGGAACAAAAGGGGTAGAAGATTGAGCATCTCCACCAGTATCTGTAAGACCTCTCTTGGTGCTGAACTGAAACAAAACTGGGAGGAATAAGCTCCCTACCGGGAAGAATAAGGGGCCATCTCTCCCCAAGCTTTCAGCATGGTCTTCCAGAGGATGCAAGAATCACGAAGAAGGTGTGCTTATCAAAGCAGGAAGCCAAACCCTAATCTCAGCACCAATCTGTCTGTCCCCATTGGTCTGTTCACTAGTCATCTGTTTAAAATAACTGGACATACATTTACAAGAGATTGCCTTTGTCCTCTTGCTCTGGGCTCCAACAGTGCTGAGGGTGGGAGAAGGCTACTGATGAATGAATACTTTAACATGGAGATACCACTGGCTTGCCACTCCCCAACTCCACCCCACCCTTCTCCCTTTGCTGCTTTTTTTGATCGTGTGTGTGTGTGTGTGTGTGTGTGTGTGTGTGTCTGTGTGTGTTAATGGATCTGAAGTCCAGAGATGTCCAGATGAAGTCCAGATCCCCTGGAGCTATAGTTACAGATCACTTAGCTGCATGATGTGGCTGCTGGGAATTCAACATAGCTCCTCTGGAAGAACAGTACTCACTGAGCTGTCTCTCCAGCCTAGTTGCTAATATTTTAAATTATATGTTGAATATTTGTCCATAATTGTACATTGCCTTCACTGCCAAATACTTCTTACAACAAATCTCAAGAAAAGTAGCAGCTAGGCTAAGGGGCAACCAAAACAACTCTCACTGAGCCTTCCTCTCTCCCCTCTTCCTATACACCAAATTTACTGACCTACATTAACTGTGATAAAGGTCAAGGGTTTTAAATAAAATGACTTGTATATATGGTCATTTTGTTTCAGGACAGGAAGCTATGAAGTGCATTTCATTTCACAACTGTTAAAAGTCAGAGGAGAAGGTTAGGGGTGGTTCAGTCAGTAAAGTGCTTGCTATACAAGTGTGGATCTGGGTTTGGATGCCCAAAATCATGGAAAAAGCAGCGTGTGTGTATAAACCCAGAGCTAGTGAGATGAAGACAGTAGGATCCCAGGGCCTTGTTAGCCAGCCAGTCTAGCTAAAGCAAGGAGCTTTAAGTGAGAAACCCCTGCCTCGAAAGTCAAGGTAGGGAAGGGATTAAGAAAGACTCCCAGGTCTGTCTGGGCCAGCCTGTGCCCTGAGCAGACCTAGGGCGCAAGCTCCGCAGCCAGACCCACAACACCCAGAGGAAGCTCCACTCCCAGGTGCTCTGACACACCCAGGATCAGAGGTGAGGAGGACGAAACATCTGCCAACACTGGGAGTAACTGGGACCAGCAGGACTCAGGCACACAGGAACTCCACCAGCCCGGTGGCTTGGGTTGCTTCTGGTCTGTCTGGCTGGGGTAGGGGTGGG
The DNA here is from genome assembly GCA_019843815.1 of Montemys delectorum. Classification (NCBI taxonomy): domain Eukaryota; kingdom Metazoa; phylum Chordata; class Mammalia; order Rodentia; family Muridae; genus Montemys; species Montemys delectorum. Next base: position 27,508 of record JADRCD010193713.1, read on the forward strand.
GTGGGGGATGGAGGGTGCCCTGAGCAGACCTTGGAGACAGCTTGACTCTGA
>JADRCD010193714.1:0-13190 GCA_019843815.1 Montemys delectorum
ACCATTCAGTTGAAGACTTTGTTTTCCTCATGGTTTCTTATTTGTATATTGGAATTTAGATTGGAGCTTCCAAGTTTAAGATTATTTGCAAATTTTGTAACTATTTCATTGTATTTTGGTGAATAGTTGTATCTATTGTGGCCAGGAAGCAATTTTGCATTGTTTAATCTTTTAACATCTCCAGATCCTATCTCAGTGGTTGTACACTGTGTCTGCTGTAGTGACTACTCTAGGCATACTTGAGAAAACTGTGTGCCCTGAAGTTGGATTAATGTTGCCTTGATATTTGATGTGTCCTCTTGGTTCATAAAGTATAATCTCCTTTAAAGTACTTATTTGTGTACATGAATTCTTACCAAATATAAACAAAATTATTGTAAAAGTCTAACTCAAATTATCATTTTTCTTGTATATATGTCAAACCTTTCTTCATTCATATCAAAGAAATATTTTTAGATACATTGACATGCAGCATGTTTGAGCTATGACTTAGGCCTGATATGTTGAAGCAATCTATTTTTTCTCTGCTAATAATTTCAGACTCAAATATAAAGTAAGCAAATTCACCCATTAAATTTTATTTACAATTTCACATCTCTATAATATTCTTTCTATCCATTTCCTTTTTCCTGTTTTTCTTCGACTTTTGTGCATAATTATTTAAAATCAAATTACTGTACCTATAGTTAACTCTATCATATTTATTTTCTACTTCATTGTTTTTTATAACTTTCTAATATATGTTTACATTTTGTATGTACTGCATACTGCTTAACCATTCTACTGTATACAATATAATAGTATCAAATACACAAAGATTGTTTATAGCTACTATGTATAATACCATCTTCAGAACATGTTTTTCAGGTTTGTGTGTGTGTATGTGTGCCCATGAATGCATGCATGTGCTAAATATTCTTGAGCATAGGCTCATCTATGGATGCACATGTTTATGGATGTTCAGATACACATGTTGTGGGTATATGTGGAGGAACAAAGTGGATATCTAGTGTTTAAATCTACTACCTTATTTACTGAAGCAGGCTCTCTCACTTGAATTTATAGTCTTCTGATTCTGCTAATCTATCTATAGACAACTTTTTCTTAGGAACCTTTGTTGCTAAGACCTACCTGCTAGATTACCTATCCCTTCTAACCTGCATAGGATTTATTCTTCTTAACATTTTAACTCTGTCAAAATTGTATAGCAAAAACATTACCCACTGAATATTCTCCTCAAAACCAGAATTTTTTTCTACTGACACTAAAACTTTGTAGCTATACACAAATATTCTTCATTCTACTTGAAGATTAACATAGAGAGACATTAAAAATATCTTTGAGGGCTGGATAGATAGCTCAGTGGTGAAGAGTACTGACTGCTTTTCCAGAGGTCCTGAGTTCAATTCTGAGTGAACACATGGTGTCACAAAACAATCTGTAACAGGATACGATATCTCAAGATAGCAGAAGTATACTCATATACAAAAAAATTAATAAATGATTCTTTTAAAAATCTTTGAATTATGACTCCAAGGCCTGTGAAGCTAATATGCACTTCTAAGTTTTCCTTTCATCCTTCGTTTTATATATTTCATTGTAGTCTTTGACGTTAAGTAGTGGTTCTTGGATTAACACAATATAAGTATATTAAGCTACATAAGACATCATATAAATTTTGACAACCTCAGAGCAGAACAATTTTAAGTATAATATTGTCAGTTCTTTTTCTGTTGTTGTCACATTTCCACTTTTTTCTATTTACTTAAAAAAAAAAAAAAAAGAAAAGAAAAATGCATTGTCCTATAGTACAATGAAAATGCCCACAGTTGAAACCATGGGTTAACTGTTGAAAACCCAGTACCAGGGATGGGTTACCTCCTTTGGAGTTGTTGATCAGTGAGGATCAACAGATTTCTCAAAACATTACAGAATATTACCAATGTTCTTGGTTAACATCCAAGGGTTGAGACTTAGACCTTATTGTTAAAGATACCACCTATTTGAGTCATAAAACATGGGGAAAACAAGGCAGTACTGACTTGAAAATTTTATCCCTACTGCCTAGCTTTCACAGTACTCAAGGGTGTTTTTCAAGATTCTGGAGGAGATATCTTTAATCTTGCACAGTTGATAATCCTCCAAACTACAGAAATGGTAAGTCTGATAAAACATACTCACTGCAGCAATAGTGGCAGGAATATCACTGAAGTAACTAGCATGGTAGAAACCTAACCCAATTGGATTTGTGTCCTGCTCCAAAAAATAAAACCTATACATGGTACTACTATTAAACCTTAGAAACTGTGATTATACAGGCCATTGGCCATAAGAGAGAACTTGCTTCTATTACTCCTTTAAGTGAACATGGTAGTAAACCAACTCTTAGTGATTTATACCTTAGGTTAGCACATCTCTCAGACCTAATTGATGATGCTTCTCTTTGTAATACATAATAACTGACAAAGAGACTGTTCACGAAACTAAAGATCAACAAAGGAGAAACTGAAAAATAAAAACTGCATCCTACACTCTTCTTGGAAGGCCCAGGGATCACTGTGAAACAGGGAGTGGAAAGAGCTGGAGATGGTGAGTGACTGAAAGGAAAAATAAAGTCCCTGGACAAGGCAGGAGCGCTATATATGTGCATGTTTAAGGCAAACAGCATACCAGCATGGGTAGGGGAGCATGGTGTGAAGTTCCACCTTTAGCAAAACAGCTATTTGCATTTGACAGTTTCTGAGAAAAGAAAGTTGGTTCTCTTTAGGGATGTGGACCCTGAGGTACAGTGGATGGCTGCACACCTGAGGACACGTGTGCAGCAAAAGTTGGAACTGATTCATTTGGAAAAAAAAAGAAGAAAGTAGAGCTCAAAGTTGGGTAGGTAGAGAAAAGGGGTGAATCTAGGAGAAGTTTGAGGGTTGATATGATCAAATATGTCGGAAATAATTGTCAATGAACTGAACAAGAAAAATACTTTAATACTGACTCTTTAGTTAGTCTTGATTTGTGGAGTGTGTTTATTTTGTTTTGTTTTGTTCTTTTCTGTGATCCAAATTTTCACATGTCTTCATATTCATAAACTGAAGAGTTTTAGGACATGTTGTGTACATGCACAAAAACCTCTATGTGTTTTTCTTAAAATATCTTTATTTGTCATCATATTTTTAAAAATATATTTACATTTTTATGGGATTATACTTGATAGTGGTTTTAATTTTATTTTTCTTTAGCACATTTAAGATCCTATTTATTTATCTTCTAGCTTCCTTTTTTTCATGTTGAAGTATCAGCTCTAATTTTTTATTGTTTTTATGAAATATTTTGTTTTCCTGTGATTTTAAAAAAAAATTTTATTAGATATTTTCTTTATTTACATTTCAAATGACATCTCCTCTCATGGTTACCCATCCGAAAAATATCAAAAACAGAAACAAAAACAAAAACAAAAAACAAACCCTGTTTCCTCAACCCTCCACTTGCTTACCAATCCACTCTCTCCCACTTCCTGGCCCCGGCATTCCCCTACACTGGGGCATAAACCTTCACAGGACCAAGGGCCTCTCTTCCCATTGATGACCAATTAGATCATCTTCTGCTATACATATGCTGCTGGAGCCATGATTCCCATCATGTGTGCCCTTTGGTTGATGGTTTAGTCCCTGGGAGCTCTGAGGGTACTAATTAGTTTATATTGTTGTTCATCCTAAGGGGCTGCAAACCCTTCATCCCCTTGGGTCTTTTCTCTAGATCCTTCATTGGGGACCCTGTGCTCAGTCCAATGGATGGCTGTGAGCCTCTACTTCTGAATTAGTTGGGCACTGTCATAGCCTCGAGGGAGACAGCTATATCAGGCTCCTGTCAACGAGCACTTGATGACATCCACAATGGTGTCTGGGTTTGATGATTGAATATGTAAAGAAATTACAGGTGGAGCAATCTCTGGATTGTCCTTCCTTCAGTCTCTGCTCCATAGTTTGTGTCTGCAACTCTTTAGATGGGTATTTTCTTCCCCCTTCTAAGAAGGAACGAAGCTTCCACAATTTGGTCTTCCTTCTTCTTGAGTTTCTTGTGTTTTGTGGATTGTATTTTGGGTATTTTGAGCTTCTGTGCTAAATCCACTTATCAGAGAGTGCATGCCATGTGTGTTCTTTTGTGATTGAGTTACCTCACTCAGGATGATACTCTCCAGTTCCATCCATTTCCCCAAGAATTTCATAAATTCATTGTTTTTAATAGCTGAGTAGTACTCCATTGTGTAAGTGTACCACATTTTCTGTACCCACTCCTCTGCTGAGGGACACTTGGTTTTTTTTCCCATTTCTGGCAATTATAAATAAGGCTGCTATGAACATAGAGGAACCAGTGTTCTGGTTACATGTTGGAGCATCTACTGGGTATATGCCCAGGAATGGTATAGCTAGGTCTTCTGTTAGTACTATGTCCAGTTTCCTGAGGAACCACCAAACTGTTTTCCAGAGTGGTTGTACCAGCTTGAAATCCCACCAGCAGTGAAGAAGTCTTCCTCTTTCTTCACAACCTCTCCAGCATCTGCTGTCACCTGAGTTTTTGATCTTAGCCATTCTGACTGATGTGAGGTGGAATCTCAGGATTGTTTTGATTTGCATTTCCCTGATGACTAAGGATGTTGAACATTTCTTTAGGTGCTTTTCAGCCATTAGGTATTCATCAGTTGAGAATTCTTTATTTAGTTCTGTATCCCATTTTTTGTTCTTTTTTTTATTATTATTATTAGATGTTTTCTTTATTTACGATATCTCCTTTCCCAGGTTCCCCTCCAAAAAAAATAAAAAAAATAAAAAAAATAAAAACCAACAACAACAAAAAAAAAAGAAAAGAAAATGAAAAAACAAACAAACTAAAACAAACCCCTGTTTCTTCCCCCCTCCCTCTGCTCACCACCCCACCTCCTCCTGCTTACTGGCCCTTGTATTCTCCTATACTGGGGCATAGATCTTCACAGGACCAAGGGCCTCTCTTCCCATTGATGACCAACTTCTTGGTCATCCTCTGATATACATGTGCTAATGGAGCCATTAGTCCCATCATGTGTACTCTTTGGTTGGTGATTTAGTCCCTGGGAGGTCTGAGGGTACTAGTTAGTTTATATTGTTGTTTGCCCAAAGAGGCTGCAAACCTTTCAGCTCCTTGGGTCCTTTCTCTACCTCCTTCACTGGGGACTCTGTACTCAATCCAATGAATAGCTGTCAGCCTCTACTTCTGTATTAGTCGGGTACTGTCAGAGCCTCTCAGGAGACAGCTATATCAGGCTTGCTAGCATCCACAACAGTGTCTAGATTTGATGATTGAATATGGAAAGGATTCCCAGGTGGAGCAGTCTCTGGATTGTCCTTCCTTTAGTCTCTGCTCCATAGTTAGGGTTATTTGATTTTCTGGAGTCTAACTTCTTGAGTTCTTTGTATATATTGGATATTAGCCTTCTATCGGATATAGAAATGGTTAAGACCTTTTCCCAGTCTGTTGGTTGCCGTTTTGTCCTATTAACAGTGTCCTTTGCCTTACAGAAGCTTTTTAATTTTATGAGGTCCCATTTGTCAATTCTTGATATTAGAGCATGAGGTATTAGTTTTGTGTTCAGGAAATTTTCCCCTATGCCTGTGTGCTCCAGGCTCCTCCCCACTTTCTTTTCTAATAGTTTCAGTGTATCTGGTTTTATGTGGACATTCCCGATCCACTTGGACTTGAGCTTTGTACAAGGAGATAGGAGTGTATCGATTTGCATTCTTCTACATGCTAACTGTCAGTTGAGTCAGCACCATTTGTTGTCTTTTTTTCACTGGATGGTTTTAGCTCTTTTGTCAAAGATCAAGTGACCATAGGTGTGTGAATTCATTTCTGGTTTTTCAGTTCTATTCCATTGATCCATCTGCCTGTCACTGTACCAATACCATGCAGTTTTTAACACAATTGCTGTATAGTACAGCTTAAGGTCTGGGATGGTGATTCCACCAATGGTTATTTTATTGTTGGGAATAGTTTTTGCTATCCTAGGTTTTTTCTTATTCTAGATGAATTTGCAAATTGCTCCTTCTAAGTCTGTGAAGAATTGAGTTAGAATTTTGATGGGGATTGCATAGAATCTGTAGATTGCTTTTGCCTATATGGCCATTTTTACTATATTAATCCTGTCAATCCATGTTTCCTCTAATTTTAAGGGAGCTTTTGCTTGAGAGACAAATCTGGTCTGGATTCTCTTTTTTATTTGTTTGTTTGTTTGTTTGTTTGTTTGTTTTTTGGAATTCAGGTGTGTTGAAATTGTTATTCTTTCTCCCTCTGGTCTCTCCCTCTCCCTCTCTCTCCCTCTCTCTCTCTCTCTCTCTCTCTCTGTCTCTCTCTCTCTGCTGTCAGCTGGACATTTGATCATATATAAGATGTTGTGTCATTACCAAGAAATAGAACTCAAATTGATTCCTGTTAATATTTTTGCCTGTGTTTGATTTCTAGTGCTTTGCACTCTTTTCTGTGAGAGTGAGTTGTGTCACATCGTTTTCTTTCTGTCTAGAAAGCATCTTTAGTGTTTCTTTTATATCCGGTGAATTGATGGCATAATTCTTTCAGCTTGCTTTATTTAAGAAACCTTTCCATTTTCAAAGAAATTTTCACTGAGTGTTAAATCCTGATTGGCTTTTTTGATCTCTGTTTCTGTCTGTCTGTCTGTCTGTATCTGTCCATCTATATATCCATCCATCCATCTACCTACCTATCTCTCTATTATTTATCAATCTATCGATTGATCAATCTATCTATGTATCATCCACAATCTATCCCTTTCTATCTGTTTTTCTCTACGTTTTTGTATGTGTTTGTGTTTCTGTCCGTCCCTCTGTCCGTCCCTCTGTCTGTCTGTCTGTCTGTCTGTCTGTCTGTATCTCTGTCTGTATCTCTGTCTGTCTCTCTCTCTCTCTCTCTCTCTCTCTCTCTCTCTTTCTTTCTCCCCTGTGTGTGTGTGTGTGTGTGTGTGTGTGTGTGTGTGTTTATTTTCAAAATTCTTCTGTTGTGGTGCTTACTGATTTTCACACAAGAAATTTGAGTACTCATTACTTTTTCTTCCTGATATACCAGGTTTCCCATGCTCTGTTTCATTTTAGCATTTTAACCATGAATCCAGAATTTTGATTAGTATGTTATTCTATATTGTCTTTGATTTTAGTTCCTCTAGGTTTTTTTATTCTTGACAACATTACTACATAGCTTTTCTAAAATTTAGAGTATCTATTGTTATTTTAAGAAACTAGTAAATGTTTTTCTGCACATTTCTCAACTCACACTTGAAAACTTGTGTATTAGACCACTCAGCACATGCATCAAAAGTCACTTTATCACTTTTAATTCATTCATAATTTGTCTCTTCATGTTCTGATTTGACTGTGCTTTTTGCTAAAATTCTTGTTGGAACTTAGTTCTTAGCTGCAGTACAAAGAGCACCCAGGGAAATAATTAAGCCATGGGGCCTTTTCCAACAAATGAAGTTGATCTTTTCATGAGAATGCAAAGGAGCAATTGAGCTCTTCTTTCCTTTTTGCCATGTAAGGACAGAGAAGTTTGTCCCTTTGGAAGATTTTAAAATATGGTGACATTTTGAAGCATATACTAGAACTCAGCAGGAAAAAAAATGCTTTTAGCTCCTGTGACCATGAGAGATGAATGTCTGTTGTTTGTACAATACCCTGCCTCAGGTGTTTTCTTTCAACAGCATGAGCATTTTAAAATAAAGTGCAGGGACTTGGGTAGTGTCTAGTGTTAGAATTACAGTATTTTGAAACATGTTCCTACCATATTTAACATTATGAATTCCACACATGAGCTTGTTCCTTTGATACTACAGCTATCATCCTTAGAATCCATACTTGCTACTCTTTATATTTTCCATTTCCTTCACTGTTATTTCTCCATTATCCTTTAAGTCCTCGGGCAACAGTGAGTGGATTTATATGCTGTCTGTTTCAAAATGCTTATCTGATAATTCAATCATTTCATTCACTTCTGAATTTATTTCTATTTACTCATCTTCCCTGGCTTATATGCTACAGTTTACTGTTATTAAGGTGGTAATAATTTCTATGAGAGTCCATACACCTCTCAACTTTATATCAGAATGTGCTCTATTTTTGGAGCATTACATTTTGGTTTCTTCCTCTAAGGATGTACTACAAATAGTTTAAGCTTGCAACAAAATGGAGGAGGAGGCACTTATATTTTTTACATGCTCTATACCTTTACATTCATATTTACCATCTTTCTTTGTCAATGGCTCCCATAACCAATCACGTACTTTAACATAACAGAATCGCTTAAGGTTCAAGATTCATTTAGGTTTCCCTTTTGAAACATTCACATCTTTATCTTTGCCTCATAGGGCCTGTGTAATGATTCTATTCCTCCTCTTCATTTATCACTCTTGGCAACTATGGATCCTTTTATTATGTCTATAATTTTACTCCTTTTAAAATATTGAGATGTGTACCCTTTTTTCATACTGATTCCTTTCACTTAGGAAAATGCCTTTTGTCCTCTTTGTGTCGTGATACCTTTTTTTTATATATATTATAATACTCCATTAATTTCATGCAACATGATTTATTTGTGCAGTTACCTACACAAAGATATCATTGGTGTTTCCAAATTTTGACAATCATGTGTACTATTATTTTGAGAAATGATCCACCTCCTCCCTACCCCCGTAACTTATGTTACTCAGGCAATAAATTGAACATTTGAACTTTTTAACTTTCAAACTTTTAAATTTGGTTTTGGTATTCAATTTTTTTTTTTTTTTTTTTTTACTCTAGGGCTGGTCTGTCTACCTCAATAGCTTTTTGTCTCCATTATAATCTCCCACTACTAGTTTGTGTATTCAGTGAACATTTTTTCTTCTGGGAAATCAGAGTTTGGAGTTTCCACAATGTTTACAGAACCCTGATATAGCTTTCTAATGAGAGCTCCCTTAAAGCCTGACAAATACAGAGGCAGATATAGCCAACCATTGTGAGCACGGGGTCACCAATTGAGGAGTTAGAGAAAGGATTGAAAGAGCTGAAAGGGTTTACAACCCCATAGGAAGAACAATGATGTCAACCAATCAGACCCTTCCAGAATTCCCAGGGACCAAGCCACCAACCAAGGAGTACACATGGAGAGACCCATGGCTCCAGCCATATATGTAACAGGATGGCCTTGTTAGAAATCAGTGGGAGGAGAGGCCCTTGGTCTTGTGAAGTCTCGATGCCCCAGTGTAAGGGAATAACAGGGCAGGGAAGACAGGAGTGGGTGAGTGGGTGGGGGAATACCCTCATAGAAGCAGGAGGAAGGGAATGAGTTATCGAGTTACTGAGAGTGGGGACAAGGAAAAGGGATTACATTTGAAATGTAAATAAAGAAGATATCCAATAAAAAAAGAAAAAAAAAGTATACGTTCTAGAAGTGCTTTTGTGTAGAGAGCCGCACCCAAGCTGGCAGCCTCCATTACAAGATGGCACCGGCATCCAGTGTCTTCTCCCTGTAACAAGTAGTCTGCACATGTGCCTAGGGCCAGAGCGCGCCAAGTCTCAGCCCATCTGCGCATGTGCTAGGGCCAGAGAGCGCCAAGTCACAGCCTATCCCGAGGCGTCTCATGAGATAATGAGCAAACAGCCAATCAGAGGTGAACACTTCAGGGTGTATATAAACAGTGCATTTCCAGGGCTCGCCCTCTCCTCGCCACATGATAATAAAGGTTTGCTGCAGAAGGATCCTGTGTGTCCGTGTGTTCCTGCCGGCAGGAAAATAGCGTGGGCCACACTTTTGTTTGTAATTCTACCACTAATATTATTTTAATATTCTTTATTAGCATATATTGATTGTAGATAATGATTGTCTGGAGATCATAGTGATATAAAGGGTTAAGGATAACATTAAAGCTAAAGGAAGAGCAGGAATTTAGTGCTATAGTGTGGAAGACTGATATCTAGGCATCCAAGACCTCTGTACTCTTGAATTTACAGCTACTTTAATTATCCTTACAAGAAAAGTAAAAATTGGCCCCGTCAATATTACTTATTTTTTGTCAAACTTGCATTCTCTGAATGCCTGTGGTATTATTCAGCTAAAGACAAGGAAGGAACATATATATTTCTTCAATGTCTTTCCTCTTTCCATCCAGACCTTTCTATTATGAGCTGTTCCGTGAATTCCAATGCCTTCATTTTTCACAGTACTTTTTTTTTATTAGATATTTTCTTTATTTACACTTCAAATGATATCTTTTTTCCCGGTTTCCCCTCAGGAGGAACAAAAAACAAAAAACAAAAAACAAAAAAACAAAAAACAAAAAACAAACAAACAAACAAACAAACAAAAAACCAAAACCCCGTTCCCTCCTCCCTTCCCCTGCTCACCAACCCAGCCTCTCCTTCCTGGCCCTGGCATTCTCCTACACTGGGGCATAGAAACAGGACCAAGGGCCTCTCCTCCCATTGATGACTGACTAGGCCATCCTCTGCTACATATTTAGCTGGAGCCATGAGTCCCACCATGTGTACTCTTTGATTGGTGGTTTAGTCCCTGGGAGCTCTGAGAGTACTAGTTAGTTCATATTGTTGTTTGTCCTAGGGGGCTGCAAACCCATCAGCTCCATGGGTCCTTTCTCTAGCTCCTTCATTGGGGACCCTGTATTCAGTCCAATGGATGGTTGTGAGTCTCTACTTCTTTATTATTCGGACATTGTCAGAGCCTCTCAGGAGACAGCTATATCAGGCTGCTGTCAGCCATCACTTTCTGGCATATACAATAGTGCCTGGGTTTGGTGATTGAATATGGGAAGAATTCTCAGGTGGAGCAATCTCTGGATTGTCCTTCCTTCAGTCTCTGCCTCATACTTTGTCTCTGAAACTCCTTCCATGGGTATTTTGTTCCCCCTTCTAAGAATGATCTAAGTAACCACAATTTGGTCTTCCTTCTTCTTGAGTTTCTTGTGGTTTGTAGGTCGTTCTTCCTGTATTCCAAACTTCTGGGCTAATAGCCACTTATCAGAGAGTGCATGCCATGTGTGTTCTTTTGTGATTGGGTTACCTCACTCAGGACGATATCCTCCAGATCCATCCATTTCCCTAAGAAATTCATAAATTCATTGTTTTTAATAGCTGAGTAGTACTCCATTGTGTAGATATACCACATTTTCTATACTCATTCCTCTGTTGAGGGACATCTAGGTTGTTTCCAGTTTCTGGTTATTATAAATAAGGTTGCTATGAACATAGTAGAGCATGTGTCCTTATTACATGTTGGAGCATCTTCTGGGTATATGCCCAGGAGTGGTATAGCTGGGTCAAAAAGTTAGACTCCAGAGAACTAAGTAACCTATTTAAAATGGGGTACAGGGCTAAACAAAGAATTCTCAACTGAAAAATACTGAATGGCTGAGAAGCAACTAAAGAAATGTTCGACATCCATCCTTAGTCATCAGGGAAATGCAAATCAAAACAACCCTGAAATTCCACCTCATATCAGTCAGAATGGCTGAGATCAAAAACTCAGGTTACAGGAGATGCTTGTGAGAATGTGGGGAAAGAAGAATACTCCTTCATTGCTGGTGTAATTGCAAGGTGGTACAATCACTCTGGAAATCAGTTTTGTGGTTCCTCTGGACATTGGACATTATTCACAGTTCTAATATACAAGTAAGTTGTGGGCACTCTCTGTTGCCCACTTCCCATGTTTGTGGTCATTTGTGACAGACTAGTGATATCAGGGTGAACACACACCTTCGTTTCTCAAACAGTTTCCTTTTGTTCTCCTTGTGTCCAAAATCAGAAAGCCACTCTTGGCTGCATTTTGAACTTTCTAATGTTTACAGTGGTAGGATAAATTCAGTACAGGTTACATCAAGTGGGTCAGAGAAAAGAAGATGTAATTTGCTGACTCATTTGCTTTAATCCTTTGTTTGTCTTCTCTCAGTATTCTCAAAAGGATAGTAGCTTCTCACCATAGGAATAGGCTTAAAAGTTAAAATATTGATGTTTCTTGCATATATCTCTTAGAAGTAATTACACTCTTTTGGTGTGAACATTTAATACAGCATAGATCTCACTGCATCTCAGTAAGACTAGACTTTGTGGCTAGTTCTCATGCTTTACAATTGCCCCCTTATGATTTACTGAAATCTTCCTTTCTTTAATTCTGTTTTATTTTCATTTTCCTTCTTCGTATTCACATCCAAGTTTGCTTTAGTCTTGGATAAGTTGTCATTTTTCCATAAACATGTACCCATTAATAAAAACAAAAGAACAATATCTAAATTTATGTACCATTCTTTTAGTCACATAATTTTATATCTGTTGTGATAGCGGAATAGGTGTAATTAGTAGCACTATTAAATATGAATAACCTGAAATCCTGGCATTATAGGCTATCTATCATGTTTGTAAAGGTGTGCCAAATGTTGAGCCTCTCACATTTCTGTAAGATATGTTCCTGGTATGTTACTGACAAAAGATGAGAAGTGTTATAATGATTTTATATTCAGGAGTAAATATTGATTACTTACAATCAGTTCAAGTGTAACACTTGTGGCTTAACTCTAGGATGAGTGGAACCATATCAGAAAGCAGAGCTCTCATAGGCTGAAATGACTCTAGTCAACTAAGAATAAAATAAACTCACAAAATGGCAAAAGATTAAAATAATTATAGTATTGAGAATCAAAGTATAAAATTTAGTTACAAAAGTTCAGAATGGATGATGGTAACATAATTCAGCTAGAAAGCACTGGTAATTTTTGGTTGTGAGCCTCAGCTTTAATGACTGAGCCCCTGTAGGAGTACCAACAGTCTCAATCTGGACTAGCAAGATATGTCAAACACTGGACCACCTACCAGGCAGCATACACCAGCTTATATAAGGTTCCCAACACATACACAGCAGAGGACTGTTGGGTCTGGGTTCAGTCAGACAAGATGTACTTAACCCTCAAGAGACTGGAGGCCCCAGGGAGTTTAGAGGTTTGATGGGGTGGGGTGGGGTGGGGGGCAGGGGTCATATTTGTGGATACAGGCATGTGGGGAGGAGGTATGTGATATGGAAGAGTCAGTGGGTGGATGGGCACATGGGAATAAAATCTGGAGTATAAGAAAGAAAGAAAGAAAGAAAGAAAGAAAGAAAGAAAGAAAGAAAGA
>JADRCD010193715.1:0-20530 GCA_019843815.1 Montemys delectorum
CACGGAAAACGTCTGTCACACAGCACATTCTTCTATGTAATCTTTTTTCAGCCACCCAATTCTAGACTTGCTTCTACTTCCTGGCATCCCTGAGCCCCATGCCCTCCAACTCTTTCTCTCACCCAGCCTCAATCTCTACCAGGACCCATTCATCTCCTTAGTCAAGTTATGTCCTGCTTAGGGCTTCCGTTGTTATGAAGAGACACCATGACCAAGGCAACTCTTATAAAGGACAACATTTAGTTTGGACTGGCTTACAGGTTCAGAGGTTCAGTTCATTATTATCAAGGCAGGAAGCATGGCAGTGTGCAGGCAGGCATGGTGCTGGAGAAGGAGCTGAGAGTCGTACTTCTTGATGCAACTGCAAACAGGAGAATCTCTCAGGCAGCGAGGAGGAGTCTCAAATCCCACCCCCACAGTGACATGCTTCCTCCAACAAGGACATACCTCCTAATAGTGCCACTCCCTGGGCCAAGCATACTCAAACCCCCAAACAGTAAGCAGAAGTGCTCAACTGCAAATAGAGGTTTGGTGGTGTCCATTGCTGGAAGGTGATGGCCAGTTAGTCTTTTATTATTGTTTTCTATGTGTATGAGTGTCTTGCCTGCTTGTATCTGTATATCACATACATGCAGTATCCACAGGGGGCAGAAGAGGTCTTCAGACCCTTCGGAACTGGAGTTCCAGACAGTGTGTGTACTGGGGATTGAACACAGGCCTTCTGCAACGGCATCCAGTAGTCTAAACCCCTGAGCCAGGCCTGCAGCCTAAGGATGTTGAAAGACCAAACTAATGCTCTTGCTTACTTTGTAAGGCAAAACGTTATATATTTTGATATCTTTTGCTACCCTTTAAAGCCAGGTATCAGACAGTTAGTAAGGTTAGAAGATTTTTTTGATCTTTTAGGTACTTGTTAACTGCACCCTTCCCCCAGCCTCAAACAGGCTGAGTCAGATCTTGTCTTTGCCACAGCTGCTAGCCCACCTAGGGTGGAGCCTTCTCACCTAGGTGAAGTCAACTGTCCTGCCTCATCTGCAGCTTCCGGAAAGAAGCAGCTGAGTCTGTTTTCCTGAGGAGCTCCTGACAAAGAAACAAGATGCTGAAGAGGCAACAAGTGGGATTCCTAAGTAAACACTGGGCCTTGATCAGAAACTTGTTTTGGTCTCATTCTTCTCTCAATGTCCCTCCCATTCAGCCCCATCTTTCCTTTCAGGAACTCAGTAACCCAGGGCAGCTGGTGGCTACAGTTAACAGGGATTTAAAAACTCTGACTAGCAAACTTACACAACACACATACACACATACATGCAGGCATATGCATGCATGCACAGTCACATGCAGACATACACACAAGCATGCACACTCATACACACATATACACATCTACATTATGCGCAGATAGACACGTATGTATGTGTTCACAAACACATGCACATATGCATACACGCATGAACACACATACGGGCATATGCACATACAAACACATTCACACCCACAAAATGTTTAGGGCATTCAAAAGAAGCGCGCGCGCACATTTGTGTGTGTGTGTGTGTGTGTGTGTGTGTGTGTGTATCTATGCTGAGATGAAACCTGTTATTTTGTACCTAAATAGTTAGTAAAAAGAAATAAATGTACACAGATCAACTTGTAATTCATCTATCACATTAAGAGCAAGAGCCTTTCAGAAAATGTAAAGGTATTGGGAAAAATATCTGTACATGTGCTGTGGGGAAGCATATGTGAATTTAAGAAATATACAAGTATTTAGCACAGATAAAAAGAAGAACCTTTTTATTGGAATTGAAATAGAAACCACTGAGTTTACCCTAAACAGATCAGATCTACGAGAGTAGAAGCCGCATGGCCAGTGAGAGGGCTCAGTGGGGAAAGGTGTTTGCAGCTAGGCCTGACAACCTGAGCTCGGTGTCCAAGTCCCACATAGTAAGAAGAGAGCTGACTCCCACAAATTGTCCTCCATATACATGTCATAACATAAGCATCTGCTGGTCCACACACACACAATAGACACACAATAAGTAAATAAATACAATTTAATTAAAAAAAAAGAATAGATGAGATTAAAATCAAATAAGTTGGGCAATTTTTACAAATAATTTTTGGACTAAAATGAAGTTTTCAGCCCTCCTTTCCCCATTGAAAGACCCCTCAAGAGAGGAGACCCTTACTCTAGTCTTGGGATTACACGATCCCCCACAAAACTCAGAGAGACTGATCTTGCTGCAAACACATGAGGTTTATTTGGGAAACCAGTGCACTGGGGCCGAGCTCTTAACCCACACAGGGGCAGAGGAGTTCAACCCAAAGCACAAGAAGTGTAGGGTATTTAAAGGAAAAAAAAAAAACACAAACTAGGGGGAGTAAGGGAGTAACCAAGGAAAGATTAACATAAAAACAGTAGAAAACTTCAGAGGGACCCAACCCATGATTTAGTCAGGGTCATGAGGAAAACATCCTGCATATTCATTATTCTCAAGAATGTGGTTTTATCATCATCATTGTCATTCACTTTATGGTTGACCATTCCCTGGAACCACCTAGATGACTTACATCCTGCCTTTGTGGTCAACTGCTTCCTGGAACTAGCTGGCCTACATTCTTGGCTCGTTTCAGAGAAAATTTTCCATGCCCTTTAAGTAAAACCTTATACACTATATATTTCTACTAAGTGGTCTTTTTAAAATTTTTCTTCTACCTTTCACCATCACTTTTGTCCTTCTGGACTCTGACCAAATTGCTGCAAAATGACACTGCTCTAGGCTCTGAGGAATCTACAGCCCTTCATGTATGGAACATCACCCCTTTCTTTTTTCTTTTTCTTTTCTTTTCTTTCTTTCTTTTTTTTTTTTTTTTTTTTTTTTCCGAGACAGGGTTTCTCTGTGTAGCCCTGGCTGTCCTGGAACTCACTCTGTAGACCAAGCTGGCCTCGAACTCAGAAATCCACCTGCCTCTTCCTCTTTGTAGCTCCCATCTCATACCTATCCTGGGTCTTCTCCTCCCCACCAGGGTCCTCATGAGCCACTGGCCTCTGCCGAGTGTTCCTTCCACTGACATCATCTTTGGGTCCAGGAGTTAGACAGACTCTCTGGTAGACAGACAGATAGGGGGAGATGCCGTGAGTAGTAATAAAAATGGTGAGCTTCCAATATGGCTGGCTTCTTCCTCAACCTCCTGACCTGAGACAGAAGCCTGTAAGCTTGAAAGAAAAGCCATGTGGACTCTTTTTCTTGCTTGTGGGTATCCTGCTGATGGACTGACTCCACAAGTTCAAGTCAGATGAAGATACAACCATTGTGGGCCAATTAGCCATCCTATCTTTCTTCAAACTGACTAAAGTGTGGAAAGACGACCCTTCAAAGACTTTACCCTGCCCCTACCCCTCCTCTTCAATCCTCACCGCCCCCCCCCCACACACACACTTCTGCTCCCTCCCACCCACTGTGTCCCTTCTTAAGCCAGCTTCTAGAGTTCCTCCTCCACTTTGCAAACCATCTCCTCTCTCTTCTTCCCTCTCTCCCTCCCCTCTTTCCTTCCCTCCTTTTCTCCCCCTCTCTCTCCTCTCTGTTTTTCTCTCTCCTCTTCTCTTCCCTCTCTCTCTCTCTCTCTCTCTTTCTCTCTCTCTCTCTCTAGCTCACTCTCATTGTGCTCTCTTGCACCCTCTCCCTCTGTGCCTCTGTGCCTCTGTGCCTGTGTGTGTGTGTGTGTGTGTGTGTGTGTGTGTGTGTGTCTTTCCCAATTGATTCTGATTCTGGCTGCTGTGTGACTCTCCCAGCTGTCACCTGTTCTCCTGCCTTTTAATTTTTTGGCTTGTAAAAAAAATAGAACTAATCAGGACCCCCTAGATGGTAGCAATGTGTGTCTACACTGAAACTCATGGAGATTGGGTCTGCTTCCTTCCTTCCTCCGTGGGGCCTGCCCTGTGTAGGACCCAACATGCTGAGAGAACTCAGCCAGTGTGACGGGAGCAGGGGGTGGGAAGACGGAGGGAGGAGGCCAAGTGGCCTTGATCCTTCCAGTGACTCTGAGGGTTTTTTATGTGTACATTATTTTTTGTGATTTTAGCAGGAGGATGGATTGCTGAAGAGCCAGGTGACCTTTGCTCTGACTCACTCTAGGCTTTTCATTTCCTTTAAAGCCAGCGTCCTCCTCTTGAGCAGCCCAGGGCCCGTGGCTTGACTGCTAGTCCCCTCAAGGCCCTGCGCTCTCCTGACTCCCTCACATCTCCCGGCTCTGCCTCCCAGTGACCACTGTCTGCCATTCCCCCCCCCCCCGCCCCCCATCTCTAACATAAAGCTTCTCCTGGCAATGCTCTTCTTGGGCCTGTAATCTTGTGTAACACTGTAGCATCAGGAAAAGCACCAGGAGTCAGGGAACGGTGTTCTAGCCACAAGAGGAAGCCCACTCTGAGTCTCCAGCGACAGGCCAGGGGTGCTGAACTGAAGGTGAACAGAGTTCATTATCCTGTTTTTCCTGTTTAACATCCAGGATGGCTCTGTGGTGAATAGATGAAACTCAGGGTGGCCAGGGACCTGCCCAAGTTCACTGCTACCGGGTCATTCGTACAAACTGCAAAGCACCACAGGGCCCTGACCATCCAGCAAGAAGTCCTAGAGAGAGCCCAGCCCTGCACAGTAGCACATAGCATGTTCCCAACAAGGACCACAGCATGGCTGGAGCCCAAGGTCACCGAGCGCCCTTGGCAGGACAGAGGCAGTGGGGAGCATTCTAACAAGGCTTATTTGACTTGCTGTAGGCAAACTCAGTCTCCTCTGAAGCGTAAATGTTAGGTTATGAGTGCAGAGGCTGCTGGGTAACTGCTATGGAAGCGTGTGTGAGTGGGGTACGTGGGAGCCTGAAAAGAACACTAATATTATTTGAGCAATAGTTAATATTAAAAGAAAAAAAAAAAACCTCTACAACCCACGGATTTGCCTGCTCCCACGGGGGAGATTTGGCCCCTTCTGGTTTATTCAGACCTACCAAATCAAGCGCTCCACATGCAAGCTAAAAATCCATCTATAATTAGATCTGCCCCAAAGTGGATAAAAGGCATTTCCAAAAAGGTTTTCAACAAAATAACGTTCAAATAGCCATATGTTTAACTTGGCTTCGAGTCACAAAATATCACCGGGTTATACTCTATTCATGTTGTAAACTTATATGGGCTTTCCAACTGATCCAAAAGCCGGGGGGGGGGGTGAGTTAAATAAAGAGGAGGTGAAGGCTCTAGATACATGAAGAAGACACACCCAAAGCACTTATTAAAGAAAAAAAGCAACTCAGATGACTCCAGGATCCACAGTGCCTCTTTCCAGTGTGCAGACGGTCGGCTGACTTCCAGGAAGCAGCTGGGGTCCTGGCATCAGAGCCAACTTGGGGCTGGCAGGGCAGCACCACGAATTCACCTCCCAGGCACTGCGCCTCCACAACCCTGATGGGCTGGGCGGTCCTGTGGAGAGAGAACAAAAGGCTCCCCAGTGGCCACCACTTGCATTCTTTGATACAGTACAGAGCACAGTGGCAGGGATGCTGACTGACAGTCCCCCAATGCCAACTGCACATCTATCTGCCATTCCTCTGCATCTCAACTTGCAATAATCCTAAGATAAACACAGGGACAAGATTGAGAAGATGGGAAATGCTAAATAGTATGAAATTACTCAAAAGTTCCACTTCTGGAAATGACAGGGTAGGTCATTCCCACCAACACTTTAGCCAAGAAAAAGTAGAAAATCCAGACAAAAGAAAACCTGAGAGAAGACATGAGGCAGCTGAGCAGCAGAGGAACATTACAAGGCACAGATCCAGGAAAGAGGAGAGAGCAGACAGTCTTGGCTGTCTCCAGGGTCCTATGTCCATTCCAGAAGAAACAGGTAAGAGTTGAGAAGAGCTTTAGATTCCAGCCAGGACCAGGAGGGCACTCAGAGTCCACCAAGGAGGGAGTTCCTGAGAAATCAGAAGCTCACAGAGCAAGAGAAAAAATGGATCATTCTTGGAGGTGTGGATTCAGTTCCACCTCAAATCCTGGTATGAGTCAGACACCCTGGACTGTGAATGTGGCTAGCTACCATCTAGAAAGAATCATACATAAATGCTGTGTAGAAAAATGATATCTGAGACCTTGGTTCTCTTTCCAGGTTTTTATACATCCCATCTGGTTATTAGCAGGAAAAGAAAACACCATGTTTACAAGAAAACAAGGGCAGAAATGATTGAGCTGGGGTATGATCAGCAATAGAGTATCTGCTTAGCTAGCAGGATACTGGGGGAGGGAAGGGGGAGACAAGTAGACAGATAGGCAGACAGACAAACATACAGACACATATATAGAGAGACAGAGACAGACAGAGACAGAAAACAAATTCAAGGGAAACAACAGACAAAAGAAATAGACCTGAAACAGCCTCAGACTATATATAGACACAAGCCTCAAAATAACTAAAATGTAAGGTGATGATCACCCATGTGTTTAGCTGAGTAAAGGACACAGATAAAAAAAATTGCCAAAGAAGCTGGGTATTAGAGACATGTTGAAAAACTGTTGAACACATGAATGTATGGATGAATTTGACAGCAGATTAGACACAGCTAAAGAGAGAATAGGAGTACTTAAGAGGGAAGGCAATCTAGGCAGGGGTTCAGAGAAGCCACAGAAGGATTAAGGAGAAGACATAGAGGGAAGGGCTGCAAGGCAGCAGGGTCCTAGTGGAGACTGGAGGCAGTACATGGAAAACTTGGAATGCAGGATGTGCTTATCTGCATAGATTTTCATGAGTTCAAAAAAAACCTGAGGGGGTATACATAGTTTTTAAAGATGTTGTGTATGTAAATGCCAAAGAATATCACAGCTTACCATTGTTGGGTTAGTTAGACTACAGAGAGAGACAGACAGACAGAGAGAGAGACAGACAGAGAGAGTGTCAGAGTTCTCAAGAGTAATAGAGCTTATGGAATGTCTCTATATATTGGGAATTTATTGGTCATTCCAATACATTCCGTATATATATGGAATATATATGTATATATTGTATATATGGAGAGAGAGGGTCAGGGTTCTCAAAAGTCACAGAACTTACAGAATGTCTCTATATATTGGGAATTTATTGGAATGAATTACAGTCTGTAGTCCAACTAACCCAACAATGGGCAGCTGTGAATGGGAATCCAAGAATCTAGTAGTTGCTCAGTCCCATGAGGCTAGGTGTTTCAGCTGGCCTCCTTTATGAGCTGGAGTCCTGAAGAAGTAGGGTCCAACAGATGTGCTGGCAAGTAAGTGTGAGCAGGTAAAGAAGAGCGAAGCTTCCTTCTTCCATTGCCCTCTGTAGGCCTCCAGCAGAGGTATGGCCCAGATCAAAGGCATGGGATTTGGAACTTGCTCTGTCCCAGGTTGGCCTTGAACTCAGATATATGCTTGCCTCTGTCTCCTTGGATTAAAGGTTTGTACTACCTTGCCTGGGCCTAAGATTTTCATAGACACTGTTGCTCAAAATCTGGATCAAAAGCCTCTGCGTTCCTATGTCAAGATCCAGTTCAAAAACCTGTATCTTCCAGCCTCAGGATATATATATATGTGAGTGTGTGTGTGTGTGTGTGTAGGTGTATACATATATATGTGTATATATATATATATATATATATATATATATATATATCATATATCATGCCTTGTATATATAGATGCACACAGATGTCCTGTATATGTAAAAGGCACAGATGCCCTGTGTGGTGGTTTGAACGGGGATGCCCTATAGACTCATGTATTTAAATGCTTGTCCCATAGGTAGTGGCACTATTAGAAAGTGTGGCCTTGTTGGAAGAAGTGTGTTCCTTAGCAGGTGGGCTTTGAGGTCTAAGAAGCTCGAGCTGACCAGTGCATCTCAGTCTCCTGCTGCTGCTTGTGGATCACGATGTAGAATTCTCAGCTCCTTCTCCAGCACCTTATCTGCCTTCATGCAGCCGTAGTTTCTCCCATAACAATAATGGCCTAAACTTCTGAAACTGTAAGTTAGCCCCAGTTAAGTGTTTTCTTTTATAAGAGTTGCCATGGTCATGGTGTCTCTTCACAGCAAACCTCTAACTAAGACACCCTGTATATTCAAGACAGTGACAATACAAAGCATTTGGAATAAGAGCAGAAGATGGTTATATATGTGTGTGTGATACATATACATATACATATACATATATATACATATACATATATCCTCTGACAAAGGAAACTGAAAGGGCTATGATTCGTCTCTATTGTCAACCTGAGCAGATTTTGAGTCAGTGTGGAAACACACTTCTGAGTATGCTTATGAGAGTGTTTCCAGAAAGGTTTAACTGAGCTGGGAAGAACTACCCTGGGTGTGGGCAGCAGCATTCTATGGATTGCTGACTAACTAAAAAGAGAAAGTAGGCTGGCCCCTAGCATCCCTTCCTCTCTCTGTGTGTGTCCCTGGCTGTGGTACAATGTGACCATGCTTCAACTCCTGCTATTCAAGCTTCACTCCTAAACTGCAAGCCCGAACAAACTCTTCCTTCCTGAAGTTGATCTGTCTGGTATTTCATCACAGCAACAAGAAGAATAACTAACACAAGGAGAGAAAGAGAAACGGAGCTGAGCATAGAGGCACACACCTGTTCTGTTATGTTGGTGCTCAGGAAGTAGCAGTAGAAGGATCTACGAGTTCAAGACCAGCCTCAGCCACATGGCAAGATCATGTCTGAAGAAGAAGTAGAAGAAGAAGGAGGAGGAGGAGGAGGAGGAGGAGGAGGAGGAGGAGGAGGAGTTCTCTGCCTCCTCCCTGTTTCAGAGACAGCTGCATCTTCTCGTGTAGTGCCAGCCTCGTCCCGTAGACAAATGGTGAAGGTCGGTGTGAACAGATTTGGCCGTATTAGGTGCCTAGTTACCAGAGCTGCCTTCTGCTCTGCACTTGGCAAAGTGGAGATTGTTGCCATCAACGACCCCTTCATTGACCTCAACTACATGGCCTACATGTTCCAATATGACTCCAGCCATAGCAAATTCAACGACACAGTCAAGGCTGAAAATGGGAGGCTTATCATCAACGGGAAGCCCACCTCCATCTTCTAGGAGTGAGATCCCGTTAACATCAAATGGAGTGATGCTGGTGCTGAGTACGTTGTGGAGTCTACTGGCATCTTCACCATCATGGAGAAGGCCCGGGGCCCACTTGAAGGGTGGGGCCATAAGAGTTGTCATCTCCGTCCCTTCTGCTGATGCCCCCATGTTTGTGATGGGTGTGAACCACAAGAAATATGATAACTCCCTCAGGATTGACAACTTTGGCACCCTGGAAGGGCTCGTGACCACCGTCCATGCCATCACTGCCACTCAGAAGACTGTGGATGGCCCCTCTAGAAAGCTGTAGTGTAATGGTTGTGGGGCTGCCCAGAACATCATCCCTGCATCCACTGGTGCTGCCAAGGCTGTGGGCAAGGTCATCCCAGAGCTGAACGAGAAGCTCACTGGCATGGCTTTCCGTGTTCCTACCCCCATTGTATCTGTTGTGGATCTGACATGCCGCCTGGAGAAAACTGCCAAGTATAATGACATCAAGAAGGTGGTGAAGCAGGCCGCTGAGGGCCCACTGAAGGGCATCCTGGGCTACACTGAGGACCAGGTTGTCTCCTGAGACTTCAACAGCAACTCCCACTCTTCCACCTTTGATGCTGGGGCTGGCATTGCTCTCAACGACAACTTTGTAAAGCTCATTTCCTGGTATGACAATGAATACAGCTACAGCAACAAGGTGGTGGACCTCATGGCCTACATGGCCTCCGAGGAGTAAGAAACCCTGGACCACCCACCCCAGCAAGGACACTGAGAGCAAGAGAGAGGCCCTCAGTTGCTGAGGAGTCCCCACCTGTTGGGCCCGATTTGGCCCTGTTTCGGGCCTTAAGGACAAACCCGAGCCTGGTTTGAGTTTTGTAAACTGTCTCAGTCACTTCTGTACTGGAGTGACTGACTCAGCACAACCTGCTTAAGCCTAGCTACTGCTGACTTAGAGTAACTTTGTTGGCTACATCAGTCACCCTATACTCCCTTAGTCAACTTTCCCCTCCCCCTAAGTCATCTCACCTCAGCTAAAAAACTCCACCTCTTCTCTCAGCCCATTATAAAGAAAAGATCAATACACTAAAACGAGTTCCTGCTTTGACAGACTCCTGGCTCGGGGTGGTCTTTTTTTTTTTTTTTTTTCCAGAAGGCAGGAGGAGCCGCAACACTCACCATCCCACTCATCCCTGAGAGGCTTGGCTAGACTGGGTTCTCTCTCTCTCTCTCTCTCTCTCTCTCTCTCTCCTGGTTCTGCCAGCAGAGAGCCCGCCCAGCACCCACTCCAACACTGAGCATCTCCCTCACAGTTTCCATCCCACACCCTCCCTACTCTCTTCAATACCATCAGTAAAGTTCACTGCATCCCCAAAAAAAGAAGAGGAGGAAGAGGAGGAGGAGGAGGAGGAGGAGGAGGAGGAGGGGGAGGGGGAGAGGGAGAGGGAGAGAGAGAGAGAGAGAGAGAGAGAGAGAGAGAGAGTAAGTCCATGGGTTGGTATATTGGTAAAAATACATAATTATAATTGGAAATAAAAACTAGCATTAAGCTAAACCAAATAGTTGAAGATTAAATAATAAATAAGAGTTAGACTGTGGGAACATAGAAATTAAAATTTAAATTATAAAAATTAAGTTAAATTAAAATGTTAAATAAATGTGTTATATAAAACTCTTCATGGAGTTATATGAAAATACAATTCTTCCCAAACACCAACACTATCCCCCCCCCCAAACATGAAAGGAGCAAATAAAGCAGGTAACACTAAAGCAATCGAGTAACTACACGTTAGCTGTGACAGAGGAAAAGCCAAACATCTGTGTCGCAGCAGAGGCCACACGGGGTGCTGCGCACTGCCTTGCTCCCCACTGCCTTGCTTCCCATGGCTTGCTCAGCCTGCTTTCTTATAGACCCAGGACCACCAGCCCAGGGGTCACCCCCCACACAGAGAAATGGGTCCCACCTCATCACTCATTGATCAAGAAATTGCCCCCATAGCCTTCCCCACACGCTAATCTGATGGAAGTAATTCCCCAGTTGAGGTTCCTCTTCCCAGGTGTGTCAAGTTGACAACTGAAGCAAATAAGGACAACTTGTTTTATTGATATACAGTCAGGTGGAATTCAAGCCACAAAGTAAAAACCATTAGGAGCTAGTGTCCAGAAGGCGTGGCTCTACCCGAGAGAAGACGGTGCTCAGGAAAGCAGCTTCAGGAGAGGGGAAGGGGAAAGGGGGGAAACCTGAGAGACAGCGAGTGCATCATCACCACACCACCTCTGCCTGCCTGTGGTCAGATGAACAAGAAGCCAACAGGAGCTGCTGTGCTCGCTGCACACAGAAACAACCAGCTCAACCCTGTTCATTCGGCACAGAATCTGACTTAAGAACACAAAGCCTGGCCTAGCAGGCTCATCTGAACGGTGGCTGGAGTTCAGGCTAAACCTCCGAGTGCAGGACAAAGGTCTCCTGCTCAGAAGGAAACAAAATGCAGAATTAGTAGCAAAAAGTTTCTCTCCTGGGTTCTTAGAGTCAGGTGGAGACTTAGACTGGAAAAGATGCCCTGAGACCAACAAGCTAAAGCCAAGGCATGATGGCAGCTCAGAGCATGACTTGCTGGAAGTGAGACAATCAAAGATTAAATGTCTTATCAGGTAAGCTGGGGAAAATGGAGTAGTCAAAAAGAAAACAGCGAAGGGGAAGTTGTAAAGATAAAAGCCAAAATTAGTTAGAACAATAAAACAACAACGAAACTCATAAATAAACTAAAAGTCTAATTGTCTAAAGAGGAGAAAGAGAGAGAGAGAGACAGAGACAGAGAGGAAACAAAGTAGCTCACTAATCATATAAAGGCAGAAAATACAGACTCACAAAATCTACAGTTTAAATAACCATTGAAACAAAGGGGTTTGTTTGTTTGTTTTTTAGATTTATTTATATTATTTATTTACATTATTACATTTTTATGTCTATGACTGTTTTGTTTACATGTATATATGTATGTGCGTGGTGCCCACAGAGGTCAGAAGAGGGTGTCGGGTCCCCTAGGACTACAGTAACTATTGATTGTAAGCCACCATGTGGTGCTAGGAATAGAACCTGGGTCATGGGTTTGTAAAGGCAGAACCCATCATAAACTGAGGAGAATGTGCAGCATTTTTCTGTCCAAGACACAGCTCTGAGAAGTACCAGAAACCATGTGTGAAGTGAGATGAAGAGGGTCCGTGAGTGAAGGTGGGAGGTAGATGGAATGGGTAACAGAATGGAACGAGTAGCATTGGGATTTAGGTCTCTGTAGGATGCCGAAGCCTGGGCCACAGCATTTGGCTCCACATAGCCCACTAGCCTGACCAACCCTTTCTGGTCACTCTGGGTCCTGTCTCAAACTCTGCCCTAGTCCCCAGATGATCATGCTAAGCAACAGAGGTTCAGTCCGGTGGGAAACATCCCTGGTACCTTGGAATGGTTTCACTCCCGTGTTGGCTTCTGGCTGCAGCCTCAGATTCCCAGCGTCTTGAAGCTGTGCAGGAGCTTGGGGGCCTTCATTTCTAGAGAACAGACACAGCCAGAGGGGACACATGGCTTTTTTCTGATCACAGAGGAAGAAACTTGGATTCTAGTCTTAAATGTATTTCAAATGCCATCCATGATGAGACCCAGGCAATTTTTACTTTCTAGCTTTGAAATGCTTAAAGTTTAAGACTGTACATCTGAGGGGGGTGGGGGAAAAACACATCTTTTTTTGTTGTTCTATTTTTTTTTCTAGCCCACTGAATACCTGAGGCCAGTTGACTGAGTCCCAAATGTTCACTGCACAGTGAAAGAGGCCCAACCATTACATACCTCCCAGGAACATTCCCATCCTGGGGTGGGGGGTGGGGGCAGTGGCAACCATCAAAGAACACATGATGTCACCAGGCCTACTCCATCATGGCCTATACATAAGTCAGCTTAACAGGAATCTGGTTTTCAAAGAGCCAAGCAGCCCAGCGAGCATTTCTGCTGACGTGGAGTGTCCCTCGCCAGCTGGCTTCGTTGTGTGCTGCAGGCCATCTAAGGCAGCTAATGAGTTGCATTGCCTTCAAACAGACTTATTGTAAGATGGAGCCAAGATGTATACGATAAGTTGTCGTCGGGATCCAATGGACTGTAGAAAGCCAAGTAAACGGTCAAAAGGAGATTTATCTTTTCTTTCTCCAGGAGTCCATTGCTGAGCCGCAGCCAGCATACAAGTCTGAGTACATCTATCAAGCATGAACGGCCCGGCCTCATACACATTTCATTGGGGGCCTTAAACACTCAACCCAGGTAAGGTCACCCTTCCGAGATCCAGTTCAAGCCTTCCTGTTGCTGTTTACCAGGCTGATCCTAACATCCCAGTGCTCTTTTGGGCAAGACATACCCAATAACATGTGGGATTTGGTGACCACTGTGAGACCCATTCTGGAGTTTAAGATACATGATACAGATTAAGTGCATAGGATGAGCAAGCACAAGGCTCTGGGCCGAGAGCTTACAGGATGAAGATGATGCAAGCCAAAGATCAGTAAACCTGAAAGTGTCCGCGGTCCGGGATGGATGCAGGAACGAAGCAGGTCAGGATGGACATGAGAGCAGAGGTGGAGGTCTAGCTACCAGCAACCGAGACTTCCCCCCTACTCCAGGGGCAAATGTCACCTTGGTCCAGAAAGACAATACTTAGGGTAAAAGACGAAAGGATAATCATCATTGAACGATTGGAGTCATTAGAGGGGGTAACTGAGCTGGGAACGATGAGGTAGCCCAATAATGAATTCTCATTAAAAACAAGCCGGGCCTCAGCGGTGACCAAACCACCTTAGATGCAGCCACCAGTTTCCCGGGGCAGGGAAGGGCTCCCCTGTGAAGGAAGGATGGGAGTGGGAGGCTGTGGTCAGAGCAGGCTGAGGAACACCTGGCCATCAGTCCAAAACACAATGACGTCATCCTCTGGAAAGGCCAGCGGCCAGGGCGTTTAGAAGAAATCCCAACCTCACAGCAAACGCGGAGAGACCCTCCAGGTCTCACAGCTTGAGAAGGACCCACAATTGGCCTCACTGAAGAGCGTTACCAGCTGGAACTGGAGCCCAGCATGCAGAGCAGCAAGCCTCCTCCATCATCTCTGCTTGTTCTCTTCCACCTCCACCTCCATTGCTATACCTGGTCTCTTTTCTTCTCCTCTCCCTTCTCCATTCCCATCTCTTCCTCCCCTTCCATAACCCTGGAGCTCACGTCTCCACATCAGAATCCCAGTGGCTAAAAGTGGGTCTCATTCCTGTCCTGTGAGGCAAACCCCTTGAGACCTTGACTGATACCTTATTCACAGATCCCAGAATGGTTCCCCTCCCCCCGCCCCCTGCTGTATCTGTTTCGCTGTGGTGTCTGTAGCTTGGGCGATGAGCGTCCCGTGAACAGGGTAGTGATGTTGGATGTAGTGGTCACTTTAAGAGGCAGGTGCTAGTGGGAAGTTTAGAGGCATCACACTGTGTATTCAATGGAGGTTTTGGGGACTTGGGTCATACCACGCACTCCTACTGTGGTGTTCTGATGTCTTCTGTCGTGCTTCATCCCAGGACTAAGGAATCATAACTGAAATCTTGGGAACTACTAGCTGAAATATACCTATACTGAACAAAATAAAGTTGCCTGAGTGTTTCCTGCAGGGACGGAAGGCTGATACCTGGTGAAGGCCTTAGCATGCCAGGCCCACCCACTTCCAACTCTCCTGAGGATCTCCTTGGGCTTGTGCTAAGGCTCGAGCCCCAGGCTCCACCCACAAATCCTCACAGAGGAGTCTAGACTGAAATCCTCATGCCTTGTCACCATGGCGTCACCTGGGTTCTCCCTGGGTTCCCCCCAGCCCCCTTATTCCACACAGTACGTACATCATCAGTTCCTGCACCCTTGGCCTTCAAGCCCTAAAGGTCCCCTCGGAAGGTGGCTGGAGAGAGTTAAGAAACTCGCCAGGCGTTAGAAAGATCCACAGGAGGAATTGCGAGGGGATGCTTTGACACTTCAGGTGTGGCCACCCTCATCTCAGTGGCTCAGCCTGGCAGAAGGGGTTGTCTGAACCCACCAAGCCTGGGGACAAGTGTGGGTCTGAGTGGTCTCTGTGGGAAACCTGGCAACAGATAGGTCCTGCCTTCTTCTCTGCCTTTGCTTTGGGTTAGAACATCTTCTAGCTCAGGGACCTGAGCCAGAGACAGAGAGAGATGCTAAAGGGATGAGAACCTACGGATCTATGGGTCCCTTCCAAGGAGACCTCAGTGAGGCTGGGCACTAGCCCTGTTGTGCAGTTGTCTTGAAACTCTCTCCTGTTTGCCTGCTCCCTCTCTCTACCGAGCCAATCCCCTCAGGAACGTCAGGACCTTCACCCAACTCTGCTCAAGGACCTGGCCATACCACTGATCTAAAACCACAGTCAACGGAAGCCATGGCCATGGGCAGGAGAGAGGCCTGGAGGTGAGGACAAGATGACAAAGCCTAGGATTAGTAGGCCCATAGAGGGAGGCCTGGGCTCTTGCACTCTGGGGCTGCATGTGTATAAGACAGGGTGGGTAGCCCTAAGATGTAGAAAGCTGGTGTTTTTCTGGCTTCTGGTGGTGACTTAAGCAGCAGGTGAGAAACAAAGAAGCCTCGGTGTCCGCATCGTTGCCTCTTTGGGGCACCCTGTGTCCCCAGGCAGGAGCTAAGGAGGCAGGACTGTGGTCCTGTGTTCTGCCTCTCTTCTGGAGGGCTGCCCGGGTGCGGCCAGGACACAGGCTCAGAGAAAGGCGGAGGTCCGCACAGTACACGTTTCCTTTCAGGGTGTCAGACCCCACTGCACGGCCAGGCTGGAAGAGGAAAGTGGAATCCAGGTCGGGCAGGATTCCAGTCTGGTTGGGAGCAAGTGCGAAGGGCCAGAGAGCTGGAAGAGAGAAGGCTTTCTTTAGAAGCCTTAGTGTTATGGTTCCTTTAGGGGAAGTCCTGCCACATGTTGATCTTAAAGAAGCAGATCTCTGAGATGATCTTAGCTTGTTTGCATTTCTTGTTTGTATCTGTAGCGTAGGTGCATGTGAACACATACGCTTTACTCAGAGTGAACCAGGCATTATATAATTTGGGAGATGGGCTTGAGGATACCCAGGAAGGGAAGGTCAGTGGCTGGAGGCTAAAGCTATCAAGATACCTCAATATCTGAGAGTTCCCAGGTTTTGAGCATGCTGCCCCCTCACCAGTCTTGTGCCCATCTGGTGTCATGGTCCTCATGCCACATAGGACATCTCCATGTGGCCAACCTTAGAGCAGATAGCACTCAGGATGGGAGAAGATGTCAGGTGACCCCAGTGGAATTCAGGACTCCAAGCTCCGGGATCTCCAATCATGTGGAGCCTGTACCTCAGTTTCCCTCCCCTTCTCCCAGCCTCCTCCATTCCTTCTTTCTAGAGCTCAGTAGGTTCTGCAAGCCTGAGAAGGAAACCCAAGTCCACTCGTTAGATATCAAGGGATTACACAATCTTGCAATCTCTGCACTGTCAGCCCCACAACTATAACTGCATTGAGAGGAGCCTTGGCCACTGCAGAGAGGGAGTGCCACCAAGTCTGAGTTATGGAGCCTTGCAAGGTCTCCAGCTCAGATAGATCCTTTATGCTCCCACTGGGCTCTGGATCACCTGATAGCTTCATAGTAACAACATGAGAGCACACTACATAGAGGAACCCAAGAGCAATCCAAGAGGACTATGACCAGGTCCGCAGTGTGGGCGGAGATATCAGGCTGTCCTATCCTGGCTGGCCCTGCTACTTCACTACGTGTCTCTCTAGCAATACATTGTTGTTCCTCGATGGTATTTAAGTCTGTGACAGGCATGGAATCCCTCCCAGGTGCTCCTGGGACTTACTCTTCAAGTTTCTTGAATGGCTGACATGTCAGCTGTGTACAGTTATCAATTTTAGAATTGACCCAAGGAGCTGGAAAACAAGATACCCCAGAGTCCTGTCACAGTTGACATCCTCTGAACCCATCCCAGCTGCCACGAGGAGAAAACAGTGACTGTGGATTAGCAGGAGAGTGGTGCGACTGCCATAAGGGGGGAAAAAGAGGGCCTCAACCTCAGAGTTCCCTCTGTCTTTCCCAGTCACATTTTGTACAGGGCCATATAGCTTTTCCACCCAGTTTTCCGAAACTTTGCTGTATTGGAAAGGCCTTTTTCACCCCAGAAGTGTAAGAGCTATTCACCAACATGTCCCTTGAATTCTTTTAGCATTTTACTTGTGTCTTACTTATCTCTTCAAACCATCTGGAGTTTATTTCACCATGAGGTAAGAGTCTAACTTTAGGATCGGGGGTATTTTTTTCCCTAAAAATCCGTAACGACTTATGCCAGTGACATTTATTGCACAATCCGTCTTTTTCCACACGGATTTAATCATCTCTCTTTGTGTAATGAATGTGAATGGTCTTGAGTCACTTCGGAATGGTCTTTCTGCTGGTCTGTGAATGCTGTTTCTCTCTCTTCACTGCCATCATCTTGTGGGGCCTGGCACCCAGCACCTGGGTCACTCCCCAGTGCTATGATTCAGGCTTGGCTAGCCTTTTTCCCTTTTAAGATTTCGTGTTCATGTTCAGTTATATACATGCATATGTTACTGGGGGAGGTGGTACGTGTGGATGTGGGATCCTCTGTAACTGGAGTTGCAGGTGGTTGAGCGTTGCCGTAGAGTAAGTGCTGGGAACCGAACTCTGGTCCTCTCAAAAGTACCATATACTCTTAACTATTGAGCTATCTATCTCTCCAGCGCAGCCTTGGTTACCTCTTTTGAGACAATGGTTCTTAACCTGTGGCTCTCAACCCTTTTGGGAGGGTCACATATCAGATATCCTGCATATCTGACATTTACATTACGATTCATAACGGCAGCAAAATTACAGTCATGAAGTAACAACAAGATGATTTTATGGTTGAGGGTCACCACAACATAAGAACTAACACATCAAAGAGCCTCAGAGTTAGCAAGGGTGAGAACCACCCTTCTAAGAGAACGTTACATCATGATGTCCCCCCAACAGACCCTTGAAAAGTTAAGTCAAATGTCACCCGCAAAGCATTCACAATCCCACCTGGAGACTCTGGTATATTTAAGTGAGCCACTCTCCCAGGAGCATGGACTGCCTTGTGGATACAAAACCACCAAACACTGGACAAAGGTTACTTCTTCCCTTGCCCCCAGAACCTTGTTCGCCTCTTCGCTGACATCTCTTCTGCATTGCTTCTTCCTTATGCAATCTGGAATTCTCTCAGGCTTGCACTCCCCTCGCTGTGGGAACTTCCAGAAGGATTCATTTGTCCTTCACAGAGTCTAAGGTTCAGCGTGTGCTCCAACTTCAAAGGTTCGCACCCCTCCAGTCCAGGCTCACACCCCTCCAGTCCAGCCCCGCCTCCACCTCCACTGCCTCTAGCCTGCCCTCTCCCTCTCTGTTGCTTGCCTTTCTTGCATCTCTGATTTCATTCAAACTGTTCTTAGTTTCTGAGATTATAGAGCAAAGCCCTGTTTAGCAGTGTCCTCTGCAGGACAATTGTCCCGCTGTCAATCACATCCTGGTACCCAGACCTGCTGTAACACAGGGTCACTCGGCTTCTATCACATCCTGACCCCAGACTTCCATCGGGCCACTCGCCTGCTCCAGCCCCTCCCCACTGGCCCAGTTGACAATCGAGTGGCCTGTAGAATAGGAAGAAACCCTATTAGTAAGACGATTTCTTTCACTTCCCAGCTTGCTTTGTTAAATTATATTGAACGATACATTATTCATTTGTTACTATGATGCAACCCCTTAAGCTTAATATTCTTTTTTTTTAATGACTGAACTTGAATCACAGTCTGGAAATTGAAGGGCCAGGTGTTGGTTCCTGCCCAGCTCTGGAAAGAGCCTCACAATGAATGATGTCACTGTGGTGCGTGTGACAGTGAAGTTGAGTGGGTAACAGGAAGCCAGAGTGTGGAGCACCAGGCCTGCTCCTCCTCTGTAACAACCTGTCATGAGCTAAGCAGCATCTCTGAAGAACTCCCATCGGCTCCTCCCAGCACCGCAGGGACCTCCGTGTCCTGACAATGCTCTGCTGAGAAACAAACTTCCGACACACAAACCCTGAAAACGGGCCACACCCAGATGCCACCAAGTTGCCCTGCCACACCAGCTCCTCCAGGAAGAATGTTCTTGGTCTGTGTCTCTATCGCTGTCACGCGCCTGTGTCTTGCCATCATCCCAGCTTATCAACATGCCACGGAACATCCTGCCTGCATTACCTAACTCCTCATGGGAGACCCATGACACACTCAAACATACGTCACTCTGTGTAACATGTATTTCATCAATACATAAATACAGATAAAGGAACAAGGCCTAGGCCCGAAGCTGAGATGCCTCTCCCACGAGGGGAGGCAGCTTGTCCAAGTTCACAAAGCCAGAGAAGGCTACATCCAAGGCTCGCACAGGAGCTCTGCTGCTTCTCCCCATGCTTCATTCTTCTGGCTGAGGTCCTGAAGGGATGGGGAGATCTCATCAGGATAGAGCTAGAGCCACAGCAGAGAGAATGAAACAGGCAGGGCAAAATACAAGGAACATCCACACTCCAGGCCAGTGTCCGGATGGGATTCCTGCACAGCCTGGTGACTATGTCCATTTGATTCCAGGCAGCAAGTCACCCTGCAGCCATTGAAGCATGGGCTGAGCGATGGGCACAGGAGTAGAGGAAGGGTAGAGACCACTGATGAATAGCCAAGGGCAGCACCTGACTTCTAATCAATCAAAGCCCACAGGACATTCTCGTGCGTGCTTTGACATTAAATATCTGTCCCCAGTATTGAGTGGCAGTCTCCATTCTCCTCTAGATACTGTGAGTTAATAAAATTTCTAATTTTTTTTTATAGAAGAATAGATAACAAATGAGCTGACAACATTGGCAAGGTTCTCTGCTCTCTGGGAGAGAAGGCATCCAGCCAGCCCACCTCACTTCTGGGGAGGCAGCTCTAGTTAGAAGCCACTACTTAGACTCTGCTGACCTTAGGTACCAGTAAGGAAACCAGGAGATGAGGGGACCCTAGAGGCTGTCAATTTTCAGGAGATGGGAGAACCCTAGAGGCTGTCAATTATCAGGAGATGGAAGGACCCTAGAGGCTGCCTTTGACTGTTAATTATATCATGGACAAGCCAGAAAAGAGAACTAAGGTATGGTGTCTGGCAGTTCCTCCCTCTCTCTCCTTCTCATCCCCTCTATCCCTTTGCCCAGTGTCACTCAGTGAGGACACTGCAGTTACCGTTACTAGTAAACTTCACTTAAACCATTTCTCTGCCGGGCAGTGGTGGCGCACATCTTTAATCCCAGCACTTGGGAGGCAGAGGCAGGTGGATTTCTGAGTTTGAGGCCAGCCTGGTCTACAGACTGAGTTCCAGGAGA
>JADRCD010193716.1:0-21142 GCA_019843815.1 Montemys delectorum
AAAAAAAAAAGGAAAGAAAAAAAAGAACAATAAGGAATAGTTGATAGTGATTACATAGAACATGGAGGACTTGTAATTAAAAGGATATACAACAATCAAAGGAGCCCAGTGTAGGAGCACATACTTTGATCCCAGTACTCAAGGGATAAAGACAGGTGGATATCTGTGAACTTGAGGCCAGCCTGGACTACACAGTGAGTTCCAGGACAGTCAGGGCTGTGTAGAGGGAACCAGTCTCCCAAAAAACCCAACCAAAACAAACAAACAAATCTAATACTGAACATGATATTGAAGCTTCTAATTATGTATAGTATGTGACTCACGCAAGAATGAAGAACTCGGAAGCAAGTCTGGAGATTAGGGGAAATGGGGAGGAAAAAAATGACTGCGTATACTTGTACTCTCTGGAGCTTCCAGGGCTTGCTTATTTACTACTTTGGAAAGATGGCCTTTGTTCATGAATAACCTCCTTAAAATGCCAAGACAGAGGCAACTCGTGAGAACCTGGTAATTATGCTAATAATCTGTGTATCAAGTGAGAGGCAACTGACTGCTACCTTATCAGCACATCAGTAATCTTCTCTTTTGAATGAAGTCGGTATCTCATAGGTTTTCGTATAAATTAGTGAGTTACAACACAATCTCTGACATACACTCCTTTTGTACCTGTGTGAAAAGCAGCATTCTCTTTTAAAGTTTAGTCCTTAACAAAGATAACAAAACTACTTGTGCTACAGATTAAGAGGCTGTTAGAAAACCAGGCTGGCAAAACAGGCTGGAGTTGAAGACAATACTTAAAAGTCAAGTGAGCGATGTAGTTGAGTTGAAGGCGCTCAGAGGGCCTGGGGAGATGGCTCAGTGAGCAGAATCTGTGCTGTACAAGCATGAGGACCACAACCACATGGAGTGGGTGAGCATGCTGAGCCTCTGTAGCCCTGATGCTTACGATGTGGGGACAAAGCAGGGATACTCCAGCAGCTGGCTAGACTTAAATCAACTTGCTTCAGGTTCAGGAAGAGATCCTGTCTCAAAAAATAAGGTAAAGCATGCACTAGGTGGTGGTGGCGCACGCCTTTAATCCTGCCACTCAGGAAGCAGGAAGCAAAAGAAGCAGATCTGTGAGCTCAAGACCAGCCTGGTCTACAGAGTGAGTTCCAGGTCAGTCAGGGCCACACAGAGAGAACCTGTCCCCAAAAACAACAAAAAATGGAAAGGGATTAAGGAAGGAAGAAACCTAACATTAACGTCAACTCTTGGCTTCCATATCACTTAGACATGTGTGCACACGCAACATACGTGTGCATCCATACATGTTACTCATGCATCTGTTCACACGCACACATACCCCAAAACCCAAAGGGCTTAAAAATAGAAAAGAATACACAAAGACAGAAAAAAAAGTAAGGCTCACAACATACAGATGAAAAGACTTAAATTCTTATTAAGGAGGTTCAGTGTGTAGTTCCATGGTAGAGTCCTTGCCTGGCACATCCAAAGTCTTCAGTTTAATCTCCAGCACCAAAAAATAATTAAAAATAAAAACAAATTAGAAAAAAACTAAGTAATGATTGGAAAAAATGGCTAGAAAGAGCAGAGGAGGAGCAGCATCTGCAATCCCAGTGATTCTGAAAACTGAGACAGGAGGATTATAGATGTGAAGCCAGCTGCAGGTTTTTTTTTGTTTGTTTGTTTTGTTTTTTGTTTTTTTTTTTTTTGCAATACTCTTAAAAAGGACATTAAGGTGGAGTAGATTTACTGAGCATTGCAAGAAATTAGGAGCTTAGAATTGAGCCAGCTTCTGATACTTTCTAATTCATTAACACACAAAGAGATACAAAATGATGTTCAACTCCTGGAGAACATTTTCCCTGACAACAAAAACACAAGCCAAAGATCAGAAGATTAGTGCCCTGTGCAGAAGCTACAGTGAAGCTGGACAGTTAATCCCAGGGCTTTGATCCCACTGTGTGCTATGCTGCTGGCTCCAGGCAGCTAAGTCAGTCACAACTCATGAGAGCTGCTTCCATAAGAAAAGGCCTGGTCACAAAGCAATGCCTGCCTATGCCTGCAGGTTTGTAGTCCCTAACACATCTTAGTACTTTCCTTGAGCTGTTCTCTGAAATAAACGCAAGATAGTGTTATTTTTCCATCTTAAAACCTGCTGTAACTACTCAAAATATCAAATTCAAACTTTTGAACAAAGCTTAAAGAGTTGAGTTGAGGGCACAGCTCAGTTGGCAGGGCTTGCCTAGAATGCTCAAAACAGGGGGTTTGATCCCTAGCATTACACAAAAACCAGGCCTGGGGGCCTGGGGAGCTGGTGCTCAGTAGGTA
Source organism: Montemys delectorum (assembly GCA_019843815.1). Lineage (NCBI taxonomy): Eukaryota > Metazoa > Chordata > Mammalia > Rodentia > Muridae > Montemys > Montemys delectorum. The sequence goes on from JADRCD010193716.1 coordinate 2,335, forward strand.
AAGAGCAAACCACAGACACTGTACACACAACAAGAACAAAGACAATGTACCAGATCTAAGAAGAAGCAGGCACAGTGGTGCAGCACTACAGCACTGAGGTGGAAGCAGGAGGCTCAGAAAGAAGGTCAAGGCCACCTTCTTCAGCTCCATGATTATCCCAAAAGGGGGAGAGGGAGCAGGCCATTCATCATCTAACCCCAAGCTGAGTCTTCTGAAGTAGTTTCCCTCCCATGTATTCTACAGGTCTAGAATATAGAATCAAGAAATACATCTATGAAAAGAAGTTTACAAAAACTTAGTAAAGGTCTTTGCACTCTTCTTTCTATCCCAGGACTCCCTCGTGATAAATGTGCATGACTATGTTACGATGCCAGAAATCAGTGGTGGGATACTTGCCTAGTACACATGAGGTCCTGGATTCAGCCTGAGCAAGTGGGGTTAGTTTGTCAAGTAGTCAGTTCTTGACAAGCATTATATTATGTCAGGAATTTGGGGTTGATCAAGTGCTTTGATTAGCAGCTGACAAGATCACACTCCAATAATCATAGCATTGAATTAAGCATATGGTATACAGATCAGCCTCAGAGTAGGCAGTAATGACCCAAGTTAAGGGATCAGTAAGAGAAGTTCTGTTGTACTTTCAGAACTGAAAGTAAATGTAATACAAATGCTATCAGAGCTTTCCCAACCCATGGGAAGTCACCAACCACATCACACCTTGCGACTAACCACAGGTGGGGCCTCACAGTCCTCACAAGTGTTGCAGGCACTCATGCCCATCAAAGCCGACATGGGAAACTAAAACCACCTTCCATCTATGATCTACAGCAGTGGTTCTCAACCTGTAGGTCTTGACCCTGCTGGTCACATATCCGAGATCCTGTGTATCAGATATTTACATTACAATTCATAACAGTAGCAAAATTACAGTTACAAAGTGGTAAAGCAATAATGGTATGGTTGGGGTCACTACAAAATGAAGAACTATAGTAAAGGGTTGAAGCTTAGGGAAGTTGAGAAACACTGCTCTATAATATAAGGGTTACTTAGTGTGGTTGCTTATTACCATCATAACTCTAGTAGATATTTACATATTTCATGATAGTCATGCTTCAGTATGAATGGGGAGGGGGATTTTGAGACCGTAGTCTCAGTAAATACTTAAATGCTGAGATGTTCAATCCCTTATATAAAACAACACACATATATAACCTACATCCTCATTTAACAATACCTAACACAATGGAAATACTAAGCAACAATTGTCACAGTGTACGGTCTAGAAAACAAAGAGAAAGCACGTACATGTGCAGTACACTTGTTTAAGGCAGGGTTTCAGGCAGCACAGGCTAGCCTGAAAGTTCTTGTGTAATCAAGGATGGCCTTGAACTGCTGACCTTCCTGTCTCTTAACTTTCCAGGTGTGTGCTACCACACCAGGTTCTTACTGTGCTAGAGAGCAAACCCAAGGGCCTCATGCATGCGTGCAGGCAGTCTACCAACTGAGCTGCTACGTCTAGAACTCCAGACATCTCTCCACCCCTCCAGATATTTTGCATCTAAATTTGGCTGAATCCCTGAATGAAGAACCAATGGGCACAGACAGCTAATTATACCAATTCCCACGAATCGCTGATTAAAATCTTCATGACTGTAGCGATTTGGAATGTTAAAAAGTGTAGTTAACTTTTTCTCCCTAAAACAGTCTCTGGGGGGAGAGCACCTCACTCCTGGAGCCTTGAACACGTGACTCTGCATTGGTGTTGCTCAGGTTTTCCTTCTGTCAGGAATGCCCTCCACGGTCAACCATGGTGACTTTCTTTCAGACCTAGCTAACAGGGTACGCTTATTTGTCTTTAATCCCCCGAGAAAAATTGCTTCCTTCTCATAGTGAAATATGAACTGTAGGAAAGTACGACCACACAGTAAGTATTTGTCTCTCTATTCTTAATAAAAGCTCAAAGTCAAGCTGCCCTTGGGGCCTCGAAGCTGTAATCTTAGCTACTTGAAAAACTAAGAAAGGCTGATCATAAGGTTAAAGCCTTGTCTGCTATGCAGTGAGTTCAAGGCCTGAGCAACTAGATGAACGTTGCATCAAAATTAAATGTTTTTTAAAAATTAAAATTGAAAAACAGAGATGGGTATGTGTCATGGAACAGCCTGTAAACCCAAGACTTGGAAGGCTGAAACATAAGGGTAAGGAATTCAGGGTCACCTTCAGCTACAACGAGCATCTGAGACTAGCCAGCCTAAGCTATAGAGAGCCCTGACTCCAAGCCAAGCCAAGCCAAGCCAAGCCTAAATAAATACATACTTAGTCTAGCCCAGCATAGTGGCACAGCCTTTAATCAGGAGGCAGAGGCAGTAGACTCTCTGCGAGTTCAAGGCCAATCTGGTCTGCATAGCGTTCCATGATAGCCAAAGTAACATAGTGTGACCTTGTCTCAGAAAAGAAAGAAAAGAAAAAAGTTCTGGATGTTTAACTCATATACTAAATTCAATTCTTGGTTTAAAACAAAACAAAAAAACAAGGAAAGAGAGCTGTACCTTCCCCTGCCCCATCCCCTCTCTAGCACCTTGTGTCAGCTCAGGAAAGGATGGCGTCAGAAATCTCCATAAGAAACCAGCAGTAAGTCATAGCATAGGGCAGAGAGCGCAAAATCCGCCCTTTGTCCAATTCTCTCTAAGTGTTAGGAGTTCTGCCACCTCAGTCACGGAGAAAAAGAAAAATATGCATTGATCTTGTGAAGCCTTGCTTCCAAGACAAATCTAATCTCTTTACTCGGCTCTAACTTTTAATCAGATAACCTTTACACCAGAATATTCCTGTGACCTTTTCTATGTTCTTGTCATGTTGTGAAACGTTGTCCAAGTCTACCTTTTCATCTCTTACCAACCATAATTGTTCTAACTGAATCTTTCCTGGCGGTTCTTGCATCTGCTTACTCTGTGCTATTCCCTATTTTTTTTAATCCAATTTTTACCTACATTCAGTTATTTTTGCTTTCATTTTAAAGCCCTAAAAACATTAAAAGTGGAAAGTACAGGTTTCCTGTCATGCAGGCTGCTTCACTCACAACCATCCAGTTCCTATTATTTGTACTATTCTAAAATTACAGTTTGAGTGAAACAGCAAAGTAGGCTGCACATAGCCATGTCAAAAGGCGGAAACAGTTCCAATTTCCATCCTGTCCCAACTGTCTCCAAATGAGAGTTTAACTAATATTCACTATCTGATGTGCCAGACATTGTGCTAGGTCCTATGGATACACATGACAAACGGGCACGTTTAGTGCAAGAGAAGGGCTCCTGAAGTTTCCACTCAGTGTGATAAGTGCTATAGTCATAGTAGGACCCGTGGCCAGACTAGAGTGTTCCACCTCAGGAGACGCAGTGCTGACTGAGCCAGTGAGTCTCCTTCCAAAGTCTAGGATTTCTCTCAGTCCCCAATAGCCAAAAAAACATACCACATCGCACTAGCTCAACTCATACAGCCCTGTGTGAGATCACAACTGTGTGGAGTCATGTTGTGACCCAGAGCTGTAATGGACTTGCTGACAGGAACCAAGTGTAACCTGGCATAAGCATCTGCACACAGCCTTTGCCCTCCATTACCTACCCCTTCTCTGGGTTTTCCTCAATCTCCTCATGCACAGGTGGAATCATTTGTTCCTAAATTAGTAATGACCAAGTGTCTTACCTTCTTGTCTCATTAATTGTACTTAAATCCTGATGCTGTACTTTTTAATACCAAAAAAAAAAAAAGTAGGAGAAAAATCAAAGCCCACCTCGCTCGCTCACCTTGCTCTCAAAGGGGCGTTTACATAAGCAGACAACCCCAGAACCACAAGCCCGTGACGTCTTACCACAAATGCATGCAGTAACCATATGGAAGGTGCACCTATGCTCAACATTAGGGATGGCCTTCTTTTATCCTAGAGCCCAGAGCCCCTGAAACTCAATTTCCCCTACCAGACAGTCTACCTGACCAGTTCCTAGCAAAGTTCATCTAAGATTTCCTATCCCCTACAAATCCTTGTTCCATACTAAGGAGATAATACAAATAAAACAGTGATTACAACTGCACGGCCTCCATGGGATAATTGGAAGATAAGCCGGTCCTCCAAACTGGATAGGATCTTTATTAGTCTTTGCATTACTCAGAAGTGTTATTCTCAGGTACCTTTCTTTGTTCTCCATTACGACAGAAATAGACATCAGGTAACCTATTTGGTGTTGAAGGACACCACGGCTTTTACAAGTCCTTTTCCAGGTGAAGGGAATAGAATGAGCAGAGGAGATCCTGCCAGTGCTCCATTGAGAAGCTGAGGCTGGGTTCAGATCTAAATTCCAAAGTTCTGCTGTGTCTTGTCAGTAGTGCAGCTTGGGAACTGGGGCTAGAACACTCCCCAGGGCCTTTCTCCACAAGTGCTCACCGAGCTCTTTCTCGTTCCCTGCTGGGAGATGTTCACAGGCACTACACACACCTTGTCAGAGTCAAGTAAAATGTTCTGTTCTCTAGAAACTCTAGTTTTTTGAGGGGAGAGGGAGGAAGGGTGGTAGTGGTGGTATGTATGTATGTATGTATGTATGTATGTATGTATGTATGTATGTATTTATTTGGAGACAGGATCTCTCTATGTAGCCCAGTTATCCAGGAACTTAATTGTAGAACAGGCTGGCCTCAAACTCAGAGATCCACGTGCCCCGGGCTCCCAAGGGCTGGAATTAAAGGTGTGTACCACCAGGCCAGACAACACACTTTATAACTGCCTAGAAGCCCCATGTTCTTGAGTGGGCACATTGTTTTATCTAGCTTTTTATTTTCTGATAAATCAGTTCTAGACTTTATTGTAGAAACCTTTAGAAGCAAGCACCCAGAACCAGCAGATTAGGCCTTGGAAACAGCATCTCCTAGAAAATGGCAAAACTATTTTGCGTCCTAGGAGTCCTTCCACTGAGAATGTCATCTGCTGTCACTACACTTTAGTCCTGGCACTTGCTCTCAAAATTCTTAAGAACGCGCTCACCATTCCCATGTCAAACCTACCCACCCGCCCATCTCCTGCCCCACAAAACCTAGGCAAAGACAGTAATTGCTAGCGCTTCTGCTCCTCGATGTCCTGGAAGCTTTCTCAGCAGAGCCCCCAATGCACCACAAGGCCTCTGGCACGGCCACAGCAGAGAGCCTGGCATTCCTCAGGAAACAGTTTGGGGCTCATGTGCTGGGCTATTCCAGGCACAGCGAGTTCTTTCTGGTTTTTCTGAAGCCTGTCTCTCCATCACTCTTTCCTCTGATAATGAGGACTAAGCCCTCTAATTTCTGACTGCTCCCCCATACCTCAACGGTGTGCCAATAAAAACTGTCATCTCATGAGCTGGTGAGAATTTATTAAGTGAAGCCCACTTTAATACCTCCAAATGTCAAACTGCTCTAAGCTTGAAAGAAAAAGGAATTTGACTCTGAATTTTCAACTCTGTAAAGCTAGTCTGGAGGATTAATCCACCATTAACGATATTACAGCTATCCAAAGAAGGCATCACAAGCAGGCTGGAAAACAAAACAACAAAAAACACTACTGAAGAAACACAGCTAGATGGAAACAGGCTATGACTACTGCTGCAGTCTCTTGATGGGGCTCTTGAAACAGAAGTGCCTCCATCAAGCATGACTTATAACAGGTGACTTCTTACATATACTGCAGTAATGAAAGAAAAGGGTGTCAGGCTAAATCCCCCTACATCCACAGCACGCCATAAAGCTTTGTCAGATCACTACGCTCATCTAAACAAATTTTTCCTATTAGTAAGTCTCAATTTTCTGCCCCATGTCATTAAATGGATATTAAGAAACAACTACCCAAGGTCACTCGGGAAGTGTCAAAGCCAAAAGTCATAGTCCAGTCTTCAGACTGAAAGTTCACTGTTTGTGTGTGTATGTGTGTTTCTAGTTCTTTAACTTAAATGTCATCATTGACATCATCCCAGAGGCCAAACTTCTGTCCTATCAAATTGGCACTATCAGTTGTTAATACTCAGTATTTCAGACCTGTGTCCTATCCCAGATCCTAGCACTGATAATCGCCCTGCCTTCCGAGCATGCACCTCAAGTTATCAAGAATGCTTTTAACACCCAAAATAAAGTAAGTGCAAAGCTTTGCATAACAACTGTCCAAAAACAGAACTGGCTGTCCTCCAAAACTGTCCTCGAGGGGGTGGCCATGCTAGCTAATGGGCCACGTGGGGAACGTGGACCTCCAAAAGGTCCAGGCTGCGGCAGTGTGCCGGGGTCGTAGAGGACCTGATCACCCGGCTTGGAGATCCAAATCCCCGGCCACTCATCTGCGACCGCGAGCCTCACCTTGAGTGTCTCGTAGGCGGTCGCCACTAGCAGGAAAGCCTCGGCACTCGGCGGCGCGCCCCCGGGTCCGTCCCCGGGCTCCGGCCGGTAGCGATCTGGGTGGTAGCGCCGGGCCAGCTGGCGGTAGGCCCGCGCGATCTCCGCCTTGCTGGCCGAGCGGCTCACGCCCAGCACCTCGTAGCAGTCGCGCGTGCCGCAGTACAGCCCTTCCACCAGGGCTTCGGCGGGCCGCGCCAGCAGCGGGGCCAGCAGCAGCGGGGCCAGCAGCAGCCATGGGCGCTGGCTGGCAGCCCCGGGTTCCCCGCGCAAAGCGAGCCGCGCCGCCATCCCCGCCTTGCTCGCCGCTCTGCCAGCACAGCGGCCGCCGCAGCTCTCCTCGGCGCCCGGCCCGGCCCCGCTGCCCGGTCCACGTCAGCAGCCCGCGCCTGTGCGCAGGCGCAGGGGGCGTGGCGCCGCAGCCACTTCCGTCCTCGCGCGTTGCTAGGTGAGAAGGACGCCTTAGCCTCGGGCGGCTTCCTGTGCATTGCCGAGCTTGGAAGCTTTGGTAGCTCAGTAGTCTATTCTGAGGCGGAGGTAGGTGTCTGTCCGTCAGAGGCGCTCCTAGCCGCCCCATGAGGCACAGCCCACACGCAAGAATAGCCACACGCCACCTTCTCGACCTCGCTATTTCGTCCGCGGCCCATCCCGTAGGAACTCCGGGCACTGGCATCCCTTTTCCAGGCCTGGACACCGCCCGCCTCTATCCCAAACTAAAGATGAACTTAAGACAATTGCACTGCCTCTCTCCCAGGAACCCTGAAAGTCGGCGGTCTTTTAGTTCCCTATTTCTCTGCTTATTTGCATATTAGCGCAAACAATTGTTTGCCTGGAGGATGTAAAACGTTTAGTAGTATCCTCGTACTGTTCACAAAAGTGTCTGTAACACCATTCACCCTAATTGTGACAATCAAAATACAGCTTAAGATCTTGCAAATGCCTCCTGGGAAATGAGGAGGTGGGGTGAGGAAATGCTCTACTAAGTACTAAGTTTGAATTTCAGATAAACAACAGTTTCATTTTTCTTTCTTTCTTTCTTTTTTTTTTTTTTTTTGGGGGGGGGGGGGTTTCGAGACCGGGTTTCTTTGTGTAGCCCTGGCTGTCCTGGAACTCACTCTGTAGACCAGGCTGGCCTCGAACTCAGAAATAAACAACAGCTTCTAAAAGTATAATTTATTTGTTGCTGTGGCCAAATACCTGCAAGCAGCAACATAAAAGACTAAGGATTTGTTTGGGCTTAGCATTCTAGGAAATGCAAGCCTCACAGTCTGGAAGGCTTGGCAACAAAGTAGATAGTTACACGTTATCTGTAATCAGAATAAAGAAATGAAAAGGATGCACAATTTATTTTCTCCTTTTTATTTAAGCCAACACCTCACTGCATAGGATGGTGGTATCAGTGTTGTTCTTATCTCAGTTAAACCCTTCTGGAAAACAACCACACACACACACACACACACACACACACATACACACACACACACACACACACACACACACACTCAGAGATGTGTTTCCATAGTGATTCTAAATCCATTCGGGTTGATAATGAAGATCAACCATAACCAGTATATCCCACATGACTAACTTTATAGTTTCCCAGGTCTATGATTGGCAACTGACTAACAATTGTATTTGGAATCTACCAATTGGGAATGGTCTGTACACCCAGGGAAGATTTGATAGACAATTTTAGATATTCAGAAGGAGACAATTAATTTTTTCTAGTATCAACATGGACTTTAGCCCTCTATAAACCTCAACTATTTCATTTCAAACCAATTCGGATTGAACCAAATACATATGCTTTTTCCAAGATGGGAAATTTCTATTAATAGTCACATTTGCAGATTTGAAGAATGCTCATACTGTGGTGATTTGAATAAGAATGGTTGTCATAGGCTCAAATATTTGAATGCTTAGTTGCCAGGGACTGGAACTCTTGATAAAATTAGAAGACTTGAGAGGTCTGGTCTTGTTAGAGGAAGTGTGTCATTGAAAGTAGACTTTGAGTTTTTCAAAAGCCCACACCCAGGCTCAGTCTTTCTCTCTCTCTCTCTCTCTCTCTCTCTCTCTCTCTCTCTCTCTCTCTCTCCCTCTCTCTTAGCCTGTGCATCAGGGTGTGGTGCTCAGCTACTTACATGCTACTTACATGCCAGTCATGCCTGCTGCCATCATGATAAGAAACTAAACCTGGCCGGGCAGTGGTGGCGCACGCCTTTAATCCCAGCACTTGGGAGGCATAGGTGGGCAGATTTCTGAGTTTGAAGCCAGCCTGGTCTACAGAGTAAGTTCCAGGACAGCCAGGGCTAAACAGAGAAACCCTATCTGGAAAAAAAAGACCTCCCCCCCCCCAAAAAAAGAAACCTGTGAGCTGTAAGCAAGGCTCAATCAATGTCTTTATTTATAAGAGTTGCCTTGGTCATGGCATCTTTTCACAGCTATAGAATAGTGACTAAGACACACAGGTAATTCAGACCACTAATGAAAGTCTCAGAATTAAAGTTTTTCAAAGTGTAACCAGACAGTGGTGGCACACACCTTTAATTTCAGCACTGAAGGAGGAAAGAGGTAGGCAGATCTCTGTAAGTTTGACTCTAACATGATCCACAGAGTGAGTTCCAGGACAGTCAAAACTACATAGAGAAACCCTGTCTCAAAAAAAAAAAAAAGTGTCAAAGAACATATATTTTTACTGTTTTGGTGTGCTTTTAGCTTTTTTTGATACAGGGTCTTACTATGTAAACCTGGCTGATCTATAGTTACTGTTGTAGACCAAGGTGGCCTTAAATTTGTGGCAATAAATCTTACCACCTCTGCCTCCCAAATGCTAGGATTAAAGCATGAGCTACCATGCCTAGCTTCTTTTTTTTTTTTAAGGTTTATTTTTATTTATTTTACATGTGTGAGTACATTGTTGTTCTCTTCAGACACACTAGAAGATTACAGACGGTTGTGAGCCACCATGTGGTTGCTGGGAATTGAACTCAGGACCTCTGGAAGAGCAGTCAGTGCTCTTAATGACTGAGCCATCTCTCCAGTCCCTTATTATTTTTTTTAACTGCATTTTAAAAAGCTGTTTTGAACACTGTTTTGGACTTCTTGGTGATACTTACCATGTATACCTCACTGCAAGTAGATTGATAACTGCCCTGATGATGCAAGAGATGTGGTTTATAGTGTGGAAACAATATCAATTTCACGGTTAGCCTTGTTATTTAATTTGGCCAGACTTATATGAGCGTAATCTCTCTTTGGCCTTCTCAACACATGCCCACTTTTTATAAAAAGGGAAATTCTAGGAGTTGTTGTAAGTGATATGCATCCCTGTAATCCTAGCATTCAAGATATAAAGGCAGGGGGTCGAAGTATTGAAGCTAGCCTGCACTGCCTGGTACAATCTTTTTGAAAGGGAGAGAGAGAGAGAGAGAGAGAGAGAGAGAGAGAGAGAGAGAGGAGAGAAAGAAAGAAAAAGAAAGAAAAAGGTTAATTAATATGTATTTTCCCCCATTGTTTCTGAAGCCCATCCACTTAATAAGGAGAAAATTCTCCCTGTGTTAACTACAGTTCTCCTCATATCCAGCATTTGGTACTCACTAATCATCACAGTAAGAAAGTGGTCTTTCTTTCTTTTTTTTTTTTTTAAAGATTTATTTATTTTATGTATATGAGTACACTGTAGCTGTACAGATGGTTGTGAGCCTTCAGGTGGTTGCTGGGAACTGAATTTAGGACCTCTGCTCGCTCTGGTTGGCCCCGCTCGCTCTGGTCAACCCTGCTCACTCCAGCCCAAAGATTTATTTATTATTATAAATAAGTACACTGTAGCTGTGTTTACCAGCACCAGAAGAGGGCGTCAGATCTCATTACAGGTGGTTGTGAGCCACCATGTGGTTGCTGGGATCCAAACTCAGGACCTTCGGGAGAGCAGTCAGTGCTCTTACCTGCTGAGCCATCTCTCCAGCCTGAAAGTGGTCTTTCTGATTTCCCAACTCTTCTGGCATTCTTATTTAGAATAAGTAGAAAAATACTAATCCACACAACCCATCTCTATTGTGTGTCTATATACTGTATCCACTGGAATATGGCTTCTTGCTTGTTGCCACTAGAAAGCCACAGAAAAATAGTACTGGGCAGAGATTTTGGAAGAGGAGTCTTCCTGGTCCTGTTTCCCGCAGCTTGTTCCCATGCACCAGACAGCATGCTGGGTCCCAAACTGTCCACCAGAGGGTGCTATCACTCCCGCACAATCTTGCATGTCTTCCAAAAATCCATAGTTTTAGTGGTCTATGTTTGCCTAACCTTACTCAGAATCTATGAATGGAATGTTTCTAATGCCAAGGGAGTCAAATGGATTAAAGGAGAAATTTAAAATCAAACTAATGCCTACTCCTGGAAAATCTCTTATCAAGTTGAAAGCATAGATTTTTGTTTGTTTGTTTGTTTTAGCTAACTATACTATTTAAACTCTGGCAGGTATCAAGAGAAAGCATATTCGAAAGATCTCCAAATCTCAATTAAATCAGATTTGGTGTCAGTTTTCTGAAATCTGCCCTGGCTGTGAACCACTGTGCCCTTCTGAAACAAAACAAGCCCCAAACATGAAAAGAGATGTGAATCCTTAAAAAGGATAAACAAAAGATACCAGGAGGGTAACCACATCACTGAACAACAAATGATTCTGCTTTTCGGCTATGTCTGCTCCTTTGTTGCCAGATCCCTTGCTTAGCAAGAAAATTTTATTGGTTCAGTGAGTAGTAGCACTTGCTACCAAGCCTGACGACTTCTTTGATCCTTGAGACCCACACATGGAAGGAAAGACTTCCACAAGAATGCAGTGGAATACACATGCGCATGTACAAGGGCACAAGGGTACATGCTTGCACACACACACACACACACACACACAAAACACACACACACATAATATGATTTTTTTTTTCCTGGAGGACCTTGGGTCCTCAAAGTCTTTGGCTCTGATCCCATGTTTAATTGAATGCAAGCGACCTGGACCACAGACATGAAGTATAACCTGTCACCACTGTCAGAATAAAAGTTTCAGTGGTATTTCCGAGGATGAGAGTGTGAGGAGGAGGCCGTGCCGTCAGGGCTCGGTGCCACACGGCTTAAGCTGAAAAAGAAGCACCTTGGGACCCTCCTAGTGTACTGTGACTAATCAAGCAAAACAAAAGAAAGGGTAAAGTGGGAACCTCCAGAAGTGACCATTTAAATACCAGCACAAAATAAAACACCACCATCTGAGGTGAAGACATTTAAAAGGATCATATGCCTGAAAAGACTGAATGGAGAGACCCAGCTTTAGGAGCAGTTCAAGGCCGAGCAGGTAACTGGGAGGACCTGGGGTGGATCCTGGTGCCCACACACACACATACCCCCCCCCACCTCTGTGTGTGTGTGTGTGTGTGTGTGTGTGTGTGTGTGTGCGCACTCGTGCGAGGAGGTCCAGAAGAGGGTATCAGACGTCAATGAAGCTAAAGTAGCAGGCAGTTATGAGCTATCCCACATGGTACTGGAACTGCATTCTGTTCTTCTGCAAGAGCAAGAGCTCTTAATTGATGAACAATTCTTTTTAAAAAGTTAAATTTAACCAATGACCTAACTCCCAGAGTACAAATCCCAAGGCAAAACAACAAATAGCATGAAAAAGTAAATCAAGATGACCTAACTCCCTGAAAGTCACTAATTCCATAGTAACAGCCAGGCCCTGTGCAGGACTTCCTGCTTGAAGGTTATAGAAATAAAATTGTGTTCACGGAGTAAGTATTTGAAGTACTACAAAAGTCCTTGTTTGTTTTCTAAGTAAGAGACTAAATTAAATTAGTCTTGTGGTTGTTGTTCTTTTGAGACAAGGTCTTTTTATGTTGTCCTGGTTGGTCTGGAACTTGCTATATAGATCAGGCTGGCCTTAAGCTCACAAAAATCTTCCTACCTCTACTGCTCTAGTGCTGGAATTAAAGGCATATTCCATCACACCCAGCTAAATTTGTCTTCTTTAAGTGGTGTGAAAAGAAAATTCTAAAACATACTGTTACATTTACAAAGTGAATGTCAGTTTTTCCAGGCATTGTGTAACAGAAAAGGAAACATGTTGGTAACAATTCTTTCTGAAGCCCTGGCTCCCATTTGGGGTGAGAGGGAGCTAAATTCAACAGATGTTTCTTCCATAGTTCCTGAGCACCCTGCAGGAACTTTGCTTGGAGGAAACGTGATGATAAGTAAGGACAAGTGTCAGTGCTCTGGCTCTCATCCCCCTACAGCCCCGCCCATGAACTCTGCACCTGGCATCCCACACAGCCCCACCCAAGAACTCTGCCCTGGGCATTCCTTACTCATTCTCATTCTGGTTACCACCTGGCCCCTGTACCTGTAGATCAGGTTCCTTCTATCCTAGGATCTACCTACCATAGATGGCCAGCCTAGAGTCTGGTTTCTGCCCAGGCTGCCTTGTTCTGTGTGTTAGCCCTGCATCCTCTTCCTCCCATCCACTGGGGCTGCTTTTCCTGGAAACAAGCCTTAAAATAATAATAATAAAATCTGAATTAGGAATTCGGTTATTAGATACCTCCTTCATGTATCCTTGCTTTGATTTTTTTTTTCCTGGCAATTTCCCTAGGGAAAGGACCTCATATATTTAGAGCCATTCAGGTTTCTGCCTGAAATATCCAGTTAACTTATACACACATATACCTCATACCCAGGTCACTATCAACAAAAAAGGGCCAACATTCCCCTGTAAGCTTTAATTTTTCAAAACCTACTCTTAATACGGCTTCTCAATTGCTTTAACCTCCCTTCTGCCCAGGCTGCCTTGTTCTGTGTGTTAGCCCTGCATCCTGGCTACCATCAGTGGCTGACGTTGTGCTTTAGGGAGATCATTTCCTTACATCAGGATTAGTGAAATTGTAATTTATGAATTAGCATGTCTTTATTGTTGGGTTTTGTGGGTACTGACTACTTGGTCCAGTGTTCAAACTGTCTTATGTTTGGTTAATGGAAGCTCCCAGAAAGCAGCTGTGTTGTTCTGACAGACACCATTTTTTCCTTTCTGCCACCCACCAGAGGTAGTGGAAAAGAAAGGTTATTAGGGTGTGGGGGGAGTGGACCTGTTTAGAAACTGTTCTTTGGAGCACATCCCTTCTGCGTTGCCAGAAATCAGCAGTTCAGCTCACAGGATTCAGCAGTGGCAGTTTGATCCACTCACAAATCCTTCACGGAAGCACCATCGGTCCAGTTCAGTAGTGTCAGGATGGGAAACACAAATCACAGCTGTGGCCCAAGCCAGCAGGAAGAGCCAGGCCTCAGCTGAATTGGCAGGAGTCAGCAGGAGTAATTAGGACCAGCAGGAACACCAGGAGAAGTTCTCCATCCTGCCTCTCTTAACTAAGCAAAGATCAGCAAAGACAGGAGACCAAGAAGTATTGCCAAGCTAGCTATGAAAACAAGCGCCCCGCCAGGCGGTGGTGGTACACATCTTTAATCCCAGCACTTGGGAGGCAGAGGCAGGCAGATTTCTGAGTTTGAGGCCAGCCTGGTCTACAGAGTGAGTTCCAGGACAGCCAGGGCTACACAGAGAACCCCTGTCAAAAAAAAAAAAAAAAAAAAAAAAAAAAAAAAGAAAGAAAGAAAGAAAGAAAACAAACAAATGCCCCATCGCTGTCCATTGGGTCCTATTCATACTCCCCCCCACACACACAAACATGACATGCCCATGCCTCACCTTATGTTGCCTCAGCACGTGAGTCTGTCTTAGCAAAACGTCACTTGAGTCTGTATCGCTTGACATCACTCTGTCAATCGGCCTGAGTCCTTGCAAGGGACAAGAAGCACTGAGAGCACTAGCGGAAGTTTTTGCTGCGGTTTCTCTCTCTATGGAGTCACGGCAAACAGAGCTCAGCTACACACGGTAAGGCGAACCAATACATGTGCCGTCATTAGCAAAGAATCCCTCATCACACGACCTTTCACATGCTTGCTTTAGCAAAACATCCTTTCACTTGTGTCTGCTTCAGGAAAACACCATCCCACACAACTGACTTTCCAAAGAACCCTTAGCTGTCCAATTCCTTTCCCTGTCTCCCCCTTCTGTGGTCTAAGAAGCTGCATGTCCTCGAGTACACTGAAGTCCTAACTCTGAATCAATCGTCAAGACATTGCGGAGGTGATAGGTCCTGATGGTGGAGCCCTCATGATTGGGATTAGTGCCCTTAAAGCTTGAAAGACTTTCTCCCCTCTCCAGGAAGTGAAGACACCCAAGCAGCATCCCCCAAACTTCGATGTAGATCAGGCTGGCCTGGAACTCCAAGTGTCATTTGTTGTTTTTTGGTTTTTAGTGTGTATGAGTGCTTTGCCTGCAGAAGACATCAAATCCCCAGGAACTGGAGTAACCTAATTGTGAGCCACCCTGTTAGTTTAACTTTTTGACCCTCAGAGAACAGAAGTGGGTTTCTGCTTCCTTTCGCTTCACACACTCATTCTTTTCTGTTGAGAACACTCAAAAATCTATCCAGTAGTTTGGCTCTGAGACCATTCATGGTTTGCCAGCTCCCCTAACCTACAGTCCATGTTCAAACCCCAGCAGCTCTTTCAGCCTGCTACACTAACTCAGAGTCATCTGTTGTCGTGTTCCTTTTGTTCTCTTGTTCTAGAACAATCCCTAAGTTTTTCTCTGTCTCCCATGACCTTGTCACTTTGAAAGATTAAAACGCACACTTGGAGCAGGCAGTGGTGATGCACGCCTTTAATCCCAGCACTTGGGAGGCAGAGGCAGGCGGATTTCTGAGTTCAAAGCCAGCCTGGTCTACAGAGTGAGTTCCAGGACAGCCAGGGCTACACACAGAAACCCTGTCTCGAAAAACCAAAACTGAAAACAAAACCACACATTCATTGTTCCGTAGGGTTTTAAACATGAGTTTGTCTGCTTTCTCCTCAAGTTCCAACCCCAAGCTATGCATTTCTGTCAGGATACCATGAGTTGTTGGCCCATGTACTCTCTCAAGACCAACTATCAGAAAACACAAGATAATACCTGTTTGTCTCATATTACCAGTTGGACTTGGGTCACTTCTCTGCCAAGACTTTCCCACTGTAAAGTTACCTTTGTCCCCTTGATTAATAATCTGTGAAGGGATGTGTCAATATGCACTGCACAAATCTATCATTCCCCACTAGCCTTTCACCTACATCCTCTAACTCAAGATTCTTCCTGAGTCAATTTTTCTCCCTCTTTTTTTTTTTTTTTTTTTTTTCCTGAGACAGGGTTTCTCTGTATAGCCCTGACTCTCCTGGAACTCACGCTGTAGACCGATTGACCTGGGACTCACAGAGATCTACCTGCCTCCGCCTCCCAAGTGTTGGGATTAAAGGTATGGGCCACCACCAGAAGACTACCTGAATCAATTTTAATATAATACTTGCAGAATTGTGCCATTCCAATTCTATTCTCCTGGCTACCATCAGTGGCTGATGTTGTGCTTTAGGGAGATCATTTCCTTACATCAGGATTAGTGAAATTGTAATTTATGAATTAGCATGTCTTTATTGTTGGGTTATGTGGGTACTGACTACTTGGTCCAATGTTCAAACTGTCTTATGTTTGGTTAACGGGAGCTCCCAGAAAGCAGCTGTGTTGTTCTGACAGACACCATTTTTTCCTTTCTGCCATTTTTTTCACACACTTTACTTGCCACACCCTTCCTCCTGATAAAGATGTTTCAGGTTCCTCTTGGCCTTTTGGGGCCCCAGTCCAAGTGGGACAGTAAGACTATCTGCTGCAGAGTTATATAAACTATAGGCAAGGGATAGAATAGTGGGAGAAGAACCCAGAATGGAAAACCAGAGACATTCCTCCAACCCTCAGCAAATTCTCAAGAGAGAAATAGCCTTGCTCACAGAAACTCCAGAAATCCTGTACGTGTGACCTTCTTTCAGTTTGCTCTTTCCTACAAGAGGACTCTACTTTTCCACGGGGTTAGGAGGTCAAATGCCCAGGGGAAAGTGTCAGCTTGTGTTGCTGTGCATCTTGCTTTCCTGAGGCTCTGGGGGAAGAAAACAGTACCGAGGACTAGAAGTACTGGACACCAAGGGCTAGCGTGGTGCAAGATTCACAGCTGAGGTAACACCACCCGCTCCTCACACTCTCACACACTGCAGGAGGCTCTCTAGATGTGGTATCCCTCATGCACTAAGCTTTTCCTGACATGGGTAGACTCTGGTCCTCTGGAAAAGCAATGCAAGCTCTTAACTGCTGAGTCACGTCTCCAGCCCTACGAACTAACTCTTTCTGGTTTCATGGCATTTCATCAGACTACTAAAATATGGAGGTTGTCATGAAGAAAGGGGGACACACTGGTAAAATTTCGAAATAGATTGCCATAGAAGAATATTCACAAGGAATCCCTACCACATCGACAATTCCTTTTCATGTGTGTTCCACGTATTGTATTCCCTGGGTTATTTGATGAGAAGTATTCTTTTATTACTTAGTCTATTTTAATGTTTTAAGTTACTTGTTCTCTCTGGTCACTAGATCAGAGCTCACTGAAAACCTAAGAGCAGATGGCTGAATCTTCTCAGAGCAAAGTAAAGGAAATCTTTCTCCTTGATCCTTTGTTCCATATGTGAACTCTGTGGATTATGTATATTCACCATGACTTAACATAATCACAATAGCTTATCTGCAGTCATGCAAACTGGCTAAGTCAAAGTGATTACCAAAGCTGTGGTTTTGACTTGGCACAGTCCACGGTTCTATGGCTGGAGAGTAAACCATGCCTTTATGCACAATAAATAATTCCTCCACCACTGAGCTACATCCTGACTATATCTCATCCCTATGTGTTATTTCCAGCTAGTGAGTATTGAGATAATTTGTGTTATGGGTATTTTGTTTCTGAGATTTTCATTTGGCAAAGATTTTTCTCACTGGCTGTTTTATTATCTCTTTCAATACCCCAACCATAGTGTTTTAAAACTATGTTGTTAAAACTGTTCGTGGTCTTGTTGAACTTTCAAAAGCCCACACTAGGCCCAGTCTCTGTCTGCTTACTTTCTGAAGATCAGGATATGAGCTCTTAGCTAACGTTCTGGTGCTATTCCTGCCTGTCTGCTCCCACACTCCCCGCCATGATGGGCATGGACTCATCCTCTGAAACTGTAAACAAGCCCCCAATTAAATGCTTTCTTTTAAAAGTTGCCTTCGTCATGGTATCTTTTCACATAAACAGAACAGTAACTAAGACAACAGACTTAGCCCTGAGCTTTCCCAGGTCAAGTCTGCATTCTATAGTTCAAGAAACCAACCCCACAATGTCTTAAGAAGCACATCCCTTGGTCCCCATAGAGGAATTCAAAGTAGGAATCCTAGAGCTGGCCAAATGCTCAATGATCCATATGCCTTTTATCTTCCTTTTCTGATATATACAGTGAATGGCTTCCTTGTAGGTAGTCACAAGAGAATATTGGAATACTTGGTGGCTCCTCCGCACTTCAGGCAGGAAGGACAAAGGAGAAAAAGCATCATGCCCATTGAATATGTTTCTTTTTATTTTACCAATAAACAGCAATTTTCTTAAGAGCTCTATCCTTCTCATTAGGCTTCTGCATACTGTTTCGAACTGGAACACAACCCCAGCTATAAAGAGTGAGACAGTCATTTGCCTGGACTCCTTGGTACACTAACAAGAATAGGGTATGCATGTGGTCCAGAAAGGAGAGAAAGGAGAACCTGACGAGCAGTCTACATGTCTGCTGCTGGACTTATCGAGAGGGAATGGCTGGAGAGCGCTCACATCAGACTCTGTGCTCATACCGTCTACTGCTCCAGTTGTTTGTGCCAGAGAATAAAGGAAGCCATAACCATCCATGCCCTAAATGGGAAAGGATGTTGTAATCAGATGGTCACCCAGTGGACCAAAGACTAGAGAAGCAAAGCAATGGTCTGGCTGTCGTGGGAATCTTTCCTTGTCTCCTGCTAAGAAGATGAGATAGAGTGTGCTGTGGTTTCTAAACTGCTCAAGTGTTACTGGACCTTGGGGCCAAAGGGTGGAGTTTTCCAGACCCATGGGTGTTTACAGCACATTGCCATAGCTCCACTGCTCATTTCTCTCTCTCCCTTTTCTCTCAATTTATGTGTTTTGAAAAATATCCATTTCCTACTCTTCTTACCACAGATAACTATTATGACATGTTCAAGGTGTGTGTGTGTGTGTGTGTGTGTGTGTATGTGTGTGTGGTGTCTGTGTGTGTAGTTGTTTTTTGTGTTCTTTTTCTTCTCATCTTCCTTTTTTCTCTTTTGTTTGTTTCTTTCTTTCAACTTTCATTTTTTTTCTCTTTGTTTCTTTGTTTGCTCCTGTTTCTCTGTCTCTGTGTCTCTCTCTGTCTCTGCCGCCCCCCC
>JADRCD010193718.1:0-10300 GCA_019843815.1 Montemys delectorum
TTTAATCCTCAACATTGCACTAATATTAGAATTCAAAAAATTAACACTAAATAAATCAGGGGTCAAAATTAGTAATTTTTTACAAGGTCACACATGTGGTGAATACTATAGTTGAGACCAAGTGGTCAGGCATGCTCTGTGAAGCTGATAATTTCTAGCTACATAGTCTGATTATCTTTTTAACTTGTAAAAGTTTTCACTATTGTGAATCACAACTAATCCTGAAATCAAGCAAGATGAATGAAATATGATGTTGAATAATAATCTAAGTATCTTCTCATATAAATGATACAGTCATAATTAATCAAGAATACTAGACTGGCTTCTTAATATTGTGGGGAAAACATAAATTAAGGCTATTTGACAGTGATAAGTTGTAGTGTCTAAAGAACAATTAAAACTGGACTGGTAGGGTAGCTCAGCTGGTAAATACTTGCTGGAAAGATTAAAGTCCTGAGTTGGAGCCCTGGGAACTACATGGTGCAAGGAAAGAACCAACTCGTGCATCCACATGTACCCTAAGGCACACATGTACCCCACCCCCACAAACAAATGTAAAGCAAAAATAATAATGAGTAACTGAAACAAGATACGGTATATAGATGAGTTAATAAGTTATTTTTGAGTTGATATTTGATGGGCTGTTAATAGAAGAACTTAGTCTTCAAAACTATCTTTTCTGTTAAAAAAATCAGTAAAGTTCTAGTATCTTTTAAAAATACTTTAGTGGTTGGCTATAGTAAAGTAAGAAAGGATACAAAAATCTGTGGGAAAAAAGATTTCAACACTGTGACTTAGTGAAGTATTTAAGGGTAAGCAAAGATGTTCCTGCTTCTCTGAGCGGCTGTCAGACCAGTGCGGGCGGCCCTGGACAGATGCCTTGCAGCTCTTCATAGACAGAAGGCAGCAGCAGCAGCAGCAGCTCAGAAGCTCAGGTGTGTCCCTGCTAGACATCTCGTGACCACATACCACATTATTGCTGTCACCATGTGGCAAGGGCAACGCACCCTCAAAGATGTTGTTGACAATTTGATGTCCCAAAGCTTCCCAATTAAACACAAGACCTGATTTTGAGTCTCCTAAAAAAACAAAAAACAAAAAACAAAAACAACAACAACAAAACCCCTGAGCTCCACCCTAGGTTTTGTTGAACATGTATGGTCTCCTTTAGTTACAGAAAGCATTGCTACAGGTCTAGCCAGGTAGATGTACTTTCTGAGGATGCTAGGACTATGAGCTGAATTAAAACTAAAAAATTCAAAGCCTGGCTAGTTTCTCTACTTGAAACTTTCATGCTTCCTTATATTTTAAAGAGGTTATTTTTTAAAAGAAAGATTTGTTTATTATATTTATATGAGTTTATTATATTTATATGATAGCTGTATTTACACACACCAGAAGAGGGCACTGGATTCCTTTACAGATGGTTGTGAGCCACCATGTGGTTGCTGGGAATTGAACTCTGGATCTCTGGAAGAGCAGTCAGTGCTCTTAACTGCTGAGCCAGCTCTCCAGCCACAGGAGGTTATTTTTTAATTTCACCATTTCCCCCATCTACTTGGGATTTTATTTTTTATGAATGTGAAAAGGGTGGAAGACTGCTTATATGATTTTTTAAAAAGAACCGTCAGTTTCTATATATGTAAACTTTCCCGTTATGATAATGTAATTCATTTCCGTTTTTAAGAGGACAGTCTTCTGTACAGCCTTTACTCATCTGAAAATAATAGCATCTGCCAGAAAAGAACCTAGAAGCTCAGGGAGCCCTCCTGATGTTATAAACTGATAAAACAAGATGCTGGCAGGGACAGAACGTGATGGCTTTCCAAGACTCTCCTGCATACTTGTTAAAAATAGGAGAGGAAAATGCTCAAGTTATTTAAATTAGTAAATGGTACAAATAACTCTAAAATTAATAGACAATAATTAATCCTCAAATATATTTAGTATTTTCATCTATATTTCACTAAGATAAATTCAACAGACTCATTTTCAAATGTAGGTAGTTAGTTTGCTATGCTTCTTTAGCCTGTGTAATCATGCAGGGAGGGGATAAGCATACTAACATAACTTCTGAAATGCAACAATGCTGAAGAAAAGAAAAGACAAGAGACAGACATGTTAACAAGAACCCAATATTCACTAAAACCCTATTTGATTTTATATGGTTAAAAGACAGAAAATTCATTCCACAAATATTTAATTGCTTGCCTCCAAGAAATTGTTGACATCCTCTGTGGCCATCTGCCAAGGTGGGCCTTCCTCTGTGCTCTGTGCTTGATGGAGTTAGAAATACTTCAGGGTTCTGAGGACTGATGAAAGGAAATATTCTGTGCTCTTGATTTCTTGTATATTTCTGTGGTTCTATTAAAAAGCAAACAAGGGAACATTTACCAACTTTGAACAGTTATTCCATATGTATTTAAGATTCACATTATAAACTATAAGCTTCTTAGGAGGTTTGATTACAGTCATATAATTTGAGTTTCACACACTGATGGTGAGCTAATAATACGAGTAATAAGGAGCTGCATCAAGCAGGTGATATGACTCCCGTTTGTTTCACACTAAGTCAAACAAACAACACCCACCTCCACTGGGATCCCAGCTGAGTCCAGCCTGAACTTTCATGCGAACAGTTGAGTAAAAAATAAATGTTTATTTGTGGTACACAGTAAACAGTTTTTTTTTAAACAGAAGCTTTATTTATGCAGATAATGGAAATGAATGGTAAGAACTATATTTGCACAAACTTTCACAAGGATCTAATTGGTGGAGGTGGGATATGAAAGTGTTTAAGTCTGGTTTAAGAATCTATATTTTAACAGTATGCTAGATTCCCATTCCATTATACAGGTTAGATTATTTGATATTTAATTATCAAATATATACAACACACAAATATAAACAACACATATACTGTTGGTCCTGGAGAGATGATTGTCTTATTGAAAATATTGCAATAATAAAGGTAAAATGTTTATTGTATGATCCTTAACTTATATCTATCTAGCTTTCCATAGACATATATAAGCAATTTAGACATGTGATCCAACTTGTACCAGTATTGGACCAGTTTGGTACTTTTTAAAAAAATAGTACAATGTGACTGATTTTTAGCTAAGAGAAATAGTTTCATAGATTATGTTCTTCATTAACAGCCCATCAAATATCTACACAAAAATAACTTATTAACTCATCCATATACCATATCTTGTTTCAATTACTCTTTATTATTTTTGCTTTATATTTGTTTGTGTGGGGGTGGGCTACATGTGTACCTTAGTGTACATGTGGATGTCAGAGGACACAGTGTACAAGTTGGTTCTCTACTTGAACCATGTGGTTCCCAGGGCTCCAATTCAGATCCTAAATCTTTGTAGTGAGCCTTTATCAGCTGAACTGCCCCATTGGTCTTAATTACTCTTTAGTCACTACAACCTATCAGTGTCAGATAGCCTTAATTCATGTTTTCCCCACAGTATTAAGAAGCCACCCCTTGAAGACTCCTCCATTGCTGGTGGAAGTGCAAACTTGTACAATCACTTTGGAAATTAATTTGGTGGTTTTCTAGAATACTGGAAATAGTTCTACCTCAAGACCAGCTATATCATTCCTGGGCATATACCCAAAAGATGCTCCATCACCCAACAAAGACACTTGCTCAACTATGTTCATAGCAGCCTTATTCATAATAGTCAGAAACTGGAAACAACCTAGATGCCCCTCAGCTAAAAAGTGGATAAAGAGAATATGGTACATCTACACAGTGGAATATTATTCAGCTATAAAAAAACAAAGACATCATGAATTTTGCGGGCAAATGAGTGGATCTTGAGAATATTATCCTGAGTGAGGTAACCATGTTCCAAAAGGACATGCATAGTATGTACCCATGTATAAGGGAATATTAGCTATAAAATACTTGATGCCCATGCTACACTCCACAGACCCAAGGAGGCTGGACAGGAAGGAGGGTACAAGCAAGGATGCTTGAGCCTCACTTGGAAGGGGAAATAGTATGGTCCTGGAAGGCAGATAGAGGCAGTGATCTGGGTGTGAGAGGGGATCATGAAGAGAGTGGGGAGTACAGGACTGGGTGTGGCAAAGTGCAGGAGGGAATGGCCAGATGTCCATGAGAATGAATGAAAATCTGCAACCAACAGGGTGGTAGATAGAGGGCATCTCCAGGAAGAGACCTGGCATAGGAGAGGCACCCAAGAATCAACAGGGTTGTCCTTAGTTGTCACTCACACATTGTGATATGGAACCTGGGCCAGGTAGGGTATACCTGTGGAGTGATATGGGCAAAAACTCACCTACAAAACTATATATCCAAAACTTAACCATGTCTACAAGGGTGTTTTGTTCCCCCCTTTAAGAAGGAAAGAAGTACCCACATTTTGATCTTCCTTCTTCTTGAGTTTCTTGTGGTTTGTGGATTGTACTTTGTGTATTCTGATCTTCTGGGCTAATATCCACTTATCAGAGAATGCATACCATGTGTGTTCTTTTGTGATTGGGGAGTTGTAGAGACTAACTATGGAGTAGAGACTGAAGGAAGGACAATCCAGAGACTGCTTCACCTGGGAATCCTTCCCATATTCAATCATCAAATCCAGACACTATTGTGGATGCCAGCAAGTGCTGGATGATAGGAACCTGATATAGCTGTCTCCTGAGAGGCTCTGACAATACCCGACTAATACAGAAGTAGAGGCTCACAGCCATCCATTGGACTGAGTACAGGGTTCCCAATGAAGGAGCTAGAAAAAGGACCCAAGGAGCTGAAGGGTTTGCAGCCCCTTAGGATGAACAACAATATGAACTAAGTAGTACCCTCAGAGCTTCGAGCGACTAAACCAAACCAACCAAAGAGTACACATGGTGGGACTAATGGCTCCAGCAGCATATGTATAGCAGAGGATGGCCAAGTTGGTCATCAATGGGAGGAGAGGCCCTTGGCCCTGTAAAGGTTCTATGCCCCATTGTAGGGGAATGCCAGGGTCAGTAAGCAGGAGAGGGTGGGGTGGTAAGCAGGGGGAGGGGGAAGGGTTTTTGTTGTTTTATTTTATTTTAATTTTTTTCTTTTCTTTTTTTTGGAGGGGAACCTGGGAAAGGAGATATTGTATGACATGTAAATAAAGAAAACATCTAATAAAAAAACCCACAAGGACTGCAGGGATTAAGATAGATAGAGCAGAGACTGAGGGAATGCCCAACTTGAGACCCATCCCATGGGCAAGCACCAATTCCTGATACTATTCCCCCTCTGTATATATCCCTGGCTGTCCTGGAATTCACTCTGAAGACCAGGCTGGTTCCGAACTCAGAAATCTTCCTGCCTCTGCCTCCCAAGTGCTGGGGTTAAAGGCATGCGCCACCACTGCCCAGCTCCTCTGACACTATTAATAATGCTCTGTCATGCTTGTAGACAGGAGTCTAGCATTGTTGTCCTTTGGGAGGCGCAGGTCACCAACAGATTCAGAGAGGGATATACCCACAACCAAAGAGTGGATAGAGCTAGGGGACTCTTATGGAAGAACAGGAGGGAGGATTGCAGCCCCAAAGAGGACAGGGACTCCACAGGAAGACCAATAGAGTCAACTAACCTGGACCCTTGGGGCTCTCAGAGACTGAACCACCAATCAAAGGACATACACGGGCTGGACCACACAAATGTAGCAGAAGTACAACTTGTTCTTCATGCAGATCCTTAACTACTGGAACAGGGACTACCCCAAAAGCTGTTGCCTTTACATGGGATTTGTCCTAGCTGGGCTGCCTTGTCTGGCCTCAGTAGGAGAGGAAGCACTTAGCCTCAAAGAGACTTGAAGTGCCAGGTTTAGGGGATATCCAGGAAGGCCCCCACCCACTCAGAGGAGAAAGGGATGGTAATGGGTGAAAGATTGTGGGAAGGGGTGACTGGGAGGAGGGCAGTGAGTGGGATGTAAAGTGAATAAATAAAAAAAAAATTAAAAAAAGAGACTGCCACTTCTTCATTAACTTCAGTCTATTTATGACTATATCATTAATAAGCCAAAGAAGATACTTAGATTGTAATTTGAAGTCTTATTTCATTTGTTTCCCATAATTTTAGGATTACATACAATTTATAGTAGTGGTTAGAGAAAATTAAGAAAAGCTGTTAATGTATGAAGTAAAATTCTGAGAAAAAAAATACTTAGTGATTTATAGTAAAGTGTTTAAAGATTAAACAAAGATGTCCCTGTTCTGCTGAATGGCAGGGCGGATGGTTGCAGGCAGTTCAGGAAGTTCCAGTGCATCTGCTAGAAGGCAGGCATGGGGATTATCTCTTCAAGACCTCAGGAAGTGCAGTGACTGCTTAGGGGCCCTATTTAGAAGAGGGAGGCATGTATAATACAACTGCTTTCACACTGATGATCAGGATTTGATTTCCTAAAAGTTCACCAAGAACTGGAGAACATTTTCAAATATGATACACATATGACAACATATATTTATATTACAGAAAGTAAAAATAAGCAGATTTGTACAAATACCTAGATCAACCCATGTATACACTCTCACAACTTTCTTCTTTCTAGCATGGCCACCTTTGCTTTCCCCACTCTTCAGATAGTTGGCATAATTTAAGACAGAAATTCTCAGCTTTTTGTGTGGGGTGGTGCTCTATCCACTTTGTCACAGAAGAGTCTGCCCTGTCTCAGACTTATTAGGAATACTCAGAGAAAAAGGAACGCTGATCTTTGCTCCACTTGAGAGATGACAGGTAAAGAATTTGTTTTTAAAGTCAAATTTTAACATAGAAGAAAAATGTTTCACTTTCTCTTCCCAAAGAGGAAATAGCACAAATGCATCCTTGTATTGCTCCTTCTACACATCTTGTTCACTTGTCTTCTAAACTCTTGGGGATAGATTATTTCATGATTGGGAGTGTCTCAAATTTGAGAAAAGAGCTTTGATATATTTGCTATACAGTAATAAATATCAGACAATACTAGGCAGCAATTCATAATAAACATTTCTGCATTTGCTACTTAGTTTCTGATTCCACTTAAAATTTATCATGATATCAAAGTACTCTAAATGCCTTGTTAGCTTTTAGCTATAAATAAGTTAACGTGAAAGGAAAACTTATTATTTCCAACCTTTGTGCCTTCAGAATGGCTACGATAGACTTATAGTAGCTCTACCTATGGAACCGCAGTACACATATATAGTAGACACATTGAAAAATATAATTTCACATTCAGTCAGATGCTTCACTGTGACTGGAACATAACCTTGTCTCCAGTCCTAGTGTTCAACAAACTCAAGACTGAAAGCTGTAGAAAACTGAAGCTTTTAATTCATTAGGAAACATAGGTAGTAATTTATAACTGGTTGTTTTTGGGTTTGCATTTACTACTTTACAGAGAATTCAGGTACCGAGTGAAACGAAGATACTTAGGTGTGACAGGATTTTCCCTGTCCAATCACATTAAAATATTAGAGCAGCAGGAGGCCTGTGATTGGACAGGGAAAGGGAGGCAGAGGTAAGAGTTGCAGGGACAGAGAGTATCTTAGGAGAGAGAGAAAAAAAGCCAAGATGGAAGCAGAAGGACAGGAAGAATAACCTGAACCAACGTGGCTTTAAATAGCCACAGGTAGTTATGATATCATAAAGGACAGAATAATTGGCATCATTTGTCTTATCTAGGTTGGCAGCTTTTATCATTATCAATTGGTTCAGAACTTATTGTATCAGCATCTTGTGAATTGAGAATTTATTGATACATGAATCAGACTTGTTAATTATAAGCTTCTAGAGGTTTGTTTCTATTGGTTAAATGGGTTTTGTAGTGGCTGACCATATGTACCCCAATCAGATGCATACTCTACTGTTACTAATCATTTATTAAAAATTATTCACATCACACACATATGTTTGTTCAGTTCTTTCACATCTGTTTTAATTCTCTACTTTTCCATTTATAATTTTATATACTTTACCATAAAATAAGCATATATAATATATAACCAAACACATATATTTTAAATAAAATTTTCCATCTGGGCTGACAATGCTGTCTCCTTTGCAAGAGTCAAAGACCATCTAATGGAAAACCCTAATAGTAGGTATATATGAGAAGCTCTGTTTTGAACTGTTGGTGAGAGTTGCCCAAGAGCCACTCAAATATTACGAGGTATTGCTATTCTTTGTTGGCCCCAGAGGTGGACTGTAAGTCTTCCCTGATGAAGACAGAATGTACTTGAGATGTAGGAAGGACCCAGAGGCACCTGAGCTGGAATTGACCTGAAAGACCCCTCGAGGACTAACCTCCATGATACCCAAAGCCACAACACAAACCTCGAAAGAAAGTCCTGCCTTGCTGTGGCAGTTATGAACCTCAACTCTCAGCATGGCCTAGTAAGCCCAAGGGTGTACTAACAGTACATATATCTTGGTGGCAACCAAAAGTTCTCTAACTACACTCAACAGGAGAAAACCTATGCCTGATAATGAAAACCTAGCCAATTACCCAGGACTAGTAAAGTCTTGGATTTTGGAGGAGAATCTACAACCACCATTTCCTAAACCAGGATAATCCCTAACTACTTATTATATTAAGAGATGGATACAGACCTCATCTCACATCAAAAAACTTCTCTTTTTAACAGACTACAACAGAAAAGCACAACCATTCAAAATACAGAGTTGTAGAACCTGTCCCAGTGCAAACATCTACAACACAACTGTGGCACCTAAAACTTAAGGAAAATTGTAGAAGAGGAGGCAGAAAGACTATAAGAAATAGACTTCCCCAGAGGAGAAAGAACATTGAAAAAACACATACCAGTAACATTATATAGACAGGACAGATTGTACTTTTATGTTTAGGAACACACAAATGCACATACACATATAAAAACAGCTAATAAAAAAAGAAGCCATGAATTTGGAAAAGAATGAGGGGTATTTGGGAGGGTTGGAAGGAGGAAAGAAAAGGAAAAAAAAATGATATAATTAAGTTCTTCACCCAGAGCTCCCAGGGACCAAACCAACAAAGAGTACACATGGAGGGACTCATGACTCCAGATACACATGTAGCAGATAATGGCCTTGTCTGGCATCAATGGGAGGGGATGCCCTTGGTGCTGTGGAGGTTTGACGCTCCAGTACAGGGGGATGCTAGAGCAGTGAGGCAGGAGTGGGTGGGTGGGTGGAGGAGCACACTCAAAGAGGCAAAGGGGATGGGGGAGAGGGAGGATGGGATGGCAGATTTGTGGAGGGGTAATCAGGAAGGGGTATATCATTTGAAATGTAAATGAATAAAATGAAGAATAAAAAAGTAGTATCAAAAACTTGCAAGAAAAGAAAAACATCACATACGAACAGTAACTGGCCTCCAAAGTCTATGCAACATGAATTTCTATACAACTCAATTAACTTTATAGTTAGAATAGGCATTTGTAAAGGGAGGTATGGTGTTTTACAGTAAATTTTATACCCAAACCAAAACATCCATGACAGAATTAGAATTAGAACACCAATTAGCTTTATATTCTCTTTCATTTTCTGCATGCAGTCCTTTCTCAACCCTTATGTTTAGCCTTTTCTGTTCCCTTTTCAGATTATGCTGTGCCCACATGGTTGCTTTATATAAACACTAATAAACGTGTGTGTGTGTGTGTTTGTGTGTGTATATGTACTACTTAAATGCATGTAAAGGACAGAGGTTAAACCTGGATGTTGCTTATCAGACGCCACATCTCATTTTGTCAATTCTTTCATTTTTTGAGATTTTAATATATGCTGGCTAGTTTTATGTCAACTTGACTGAAGCTAAAGTTATTAGAGAGGAGGAAGCCTCAACTGTGGAAATGCCTTGAAAAGACAGCTAAGTAGACAAGCCTTGCATCCTCTTAGTGATTGATGCAGGAGGTCCCCAGGCCATTGTGGGTGGGGCATCATCTGGGCTCATGGTCCTGGATTTTATAAGTAAGCAAGCTGAGTAAGCCATAAGAAGCAAGTTACTAAGCAGCATTCCTCCAAGACAGCTGTATCAGCTCCTGACTCTCTGGTTCCTGGGATGTTTTGAGCTCCTGTCCTGATTTCCTCTGATGATGAACAGTGATGTGGAAAAGTCACTCTTTTTTAAGAAGTTGCTTTGGCCATAGTGTTTTATCACAGTAACAAAAGCCCCAAGAGAAACCCCTTCCCTTTCTTCCTCCAGATCCTCCCATAACCCCTCCTTGCCCTCTTTTGAATTCATGGCTTGTATTTTTTCATTAATTGTTGATCTTTCTCTCCCTCCCCTCCCCCCCCCCCCCC
>JADRCD010193718.1:11543-22610 GCA_019843815.1 Montemys delectorum
TGAGATGATATCACTTTCTTCTGTTTGAAAATAACTTTGTTTTGATTTATATTTGCTTTAAAATGTATTTATTTAACTTAATTGTGACTTGCACATCTATAAACTCTTTGAGAAGGTATATTTATCATACTGCACAAAGACTACCTCAGTAGGTTTTGACTTCTAGTGTGAGCAGAAAACAGACATGGAAATTAGATAATTATTAAAAAATTTAAGTGTTATGAAGGGGATGCAAAGTAAAGAAGAAATGACAATTTAAAACAGAATTATCAAGAGGTGGCAAACGGTCAGTTTCAGCTACTATGAGACTGAAGCCGAAGAAACAGTATCACAGGAGTTTGAGCTTCCTGGGCAGAGAGCAAGCTCTTAGCTCAAAAGTAAAATGAAAGAAAACAATTAAGTAAGATGACACAGAACTGTCAGAGCAGGATTTATCAAATACACAACATCAGAGCAAATATTTACAGGAGGAGGGTATTATCCATATAGTTAAAAAAAGTGATGCCACTCTTGGGCATATACCCAAAAGATTCCCCACTATGCCAAGGGGCATGTGTCCCACTATGTTCATAGCGGCCTTGTTTGTGATAGCCAGAAGCTGGAAACAACTCAGAATGTCCAATGACTGAAGAATGGATACAGAAAATGAACTTCATTTACACAATGGAATACTACTCAGCTATTAAGAACGAGGATATCCTGAGTTTTGCAGGCAAATGGACTGAACTAGAAAATATCATCCTGAGTGAAGTGACTCAGACCCAAAAGGATATGCATGGTATGTACTCACTAATAAGTGGATATTAGCCAAAAACAAAACAAAACAAAACAAAACCAAAAACAAACCAAAAACCAAAAACCAAAACCCCCCAAAAAACGTATGGAATACCAGAGATACAGTCCACAGAACTCAAAAAGGTCAAAAAGCTGAAGTGGCCAAGCGAGGATGCCTCAGTACCACTTGGGAGGGAGAAGAAAGCAACAACAAGGGGGGGGTGAGGGAGGAAGGGACCTGGGAAGAAAAGTGGATAGGGTAGGGAAAAAGGGGAACTGGATCTGGTGTTGGGAGGGGTAAAAGGACCTAAGGAGGGAGGAGGTTGTGGGGACCATATAGAGAGCTGGGAGGTCAGAGACCCTCGGGACTCATAGGAAGGGACCCTAAATGAAATTCCCTATAGTGAGTAGAGGGAAGTTGTAGGGCCCACCTCCAGCAGAAAGACAGGGCATCAAGTGAGGGATTGCCATCCCACAGTCAAAACTCTGACCCATAATTGTTCCTGTCTGAAAGAACTGCAGGGATGGAAACGAAGAAGAGCCTGAGGAAAAGGAGGTCCAGGGTCAGGCCCAAAGTGGGAATCCAGCTAAAGGGGAGGCCCCAAGGCCTGACACTACTACTGAGGCTATCGAGCACTCACAAAAAGGGACCTAGCATGACTGCACTTATTTTAAAAAGATAACTAAAGTTTGTTTGGTTTTACAGCTCCTCATTTCACTTTACAAACCTTCCAGAGATAAAGGACAGTGGCCCATTTTTTAGGTCATATATTCATAATGTTCCAATATGGTAAGTAAATTTTAATGTGCTTTTTCTGGTTTGTATAGCTCATTTGAAAAATTTCAGATACAGCTTGGATTTGTAGTTGTGGATACAGGTAAGCAGTCACACACCAATAACTCTGAATGAAAGACTATGCTGGAGGAAAAAAAAAAGGCAATTTAAACTCTAATTGAGTGAGCACAGCAATTATTTATGACGATGCACTTTCTACCCACCTTGAGTGCCTTAATTTCTATAGATATTTTCTACACCACACAGCCTACAATATCTATCTCATGGAGGCAGAAGTGGACATCTCTGAAGCTCTCCTAGTGTAGAGATGAATTTCATTTATTTCAATTGAAAAATCATCATTATGACTTTTTGATTTATTTTAAAAAAGTATCTAAAGTTTGGTTTTAATAAAAGAAATTAATTTAATTATCTAAAGCAAGGAAAAGCTAGGTATATTTTAAGTAAATTAACAAATTTAAAAATTATATTGAAATTTCTCTTTAGAAAAATCAGGCAGTTCAGTTCAACATAGATTTTAGCATTTTCTCTTTCTCCTTTTATATATTTTTATATATACTTAAGTGACTCCAAATATTACACTAGAAAACTCCTAAACCTGAAAAACAACTTCAGCAAAGTAGCTGAATATAAAATTAACTCAAGCAAATCAGTGGTTTTCCTCTACACAAAGGATTAACAGGCTGAGAAAGAAATTAGGGAAACAACACCCTTCACAATAGTCAAAAATAATATAAAATACCTTGGTGTGACTCTAACTAAGCAAGTAAAAGATTTGTATGACAAGAACTTCAAGTCTTTGAAGAAAGAAATCGAAGAAGATCCCAGAAGATGGAAAGATCTCCCATGCTCATGGATTGGCAGGATTAATATAGCAAAAATGGCCATCTTGCCAAAAGCAATCTACAGATTCAATGCAATCCCCATTAAAATTCCAACTCAATTCTTCATAGACTTGGAAAAGCAATTTGTAAATTCATCTGGAACAACAAAAACTGTTCTCAACAATAAAAGAACCTAGGGTGGAATCACCATCCCTGACTTTAGGCTGTACTACAGAGCAATCGTGATAACAACTGCATGGTATAGGTACAGTGACAGGCAGGTAGATCAATGGAATAGAACTGAAGACCCTGAAATGAACCCAAAAACCTATGGCCACTTGATCTTTGACAAAGGAGCTAAAACCATACAGTGGAAAAAAGACAGCATTTTCAACAAAGGGTGCTGTCTCAACTGGTGGTTAACATGCAGAAAAATGCAAATCGATCCATTTCTCTCTTCTTGTACAAAGCTCAAATCCAAGTGGATCAAGGACCTCCACATAAAACCAGATACATTGAAACTAGTAGAAAAGAAAGTGGGGAAGAGCTTCCAACACATAGGCACAGGGGAAAATTTCCTGAAGAGAACCCCAATAGCTTCTGCTCTAAGATCAAGAATTGACAAATGGGACCTTATAAAGTTGCAAAGCTTCTGTAAGGCAAAAGACGCTGTCAATAGGACAAAACAGCAACCAATAACTTGGGAAAAGATCTTTACCAACCCTATATCTGATAGAGGGCTAATATCCAATTTATACAAAGAACTCAAGAAGTTAGACTCCAGAGAACAAAATAACCCTATTAAAAAATGGAGTACAGAGCTAAACAAAGAATTCTCAACTGAGGAATACCAAATGGCTGAGAAACACCTAAAGAAATGTTTAACATCCTTAGTCATCAGGAAAATGTAAATCAAAACAACCCTGAGATTCCACCTCACACCAGTCAGAATGGCTAGGATAAAAAACTCAGGTGACAGCAGATGCTGGAGAGGTTGTGGAGAAAGAGGAACACACCTTCATTGCTGGTGGGATTGCAAGCTGGTACAACCACTCTGGAAATCAGTGTGGTGGTTCCTCCGGAAACTGGACACAGTACTACCAGAGGACCCAGCTATACCACTCCTGGGCATATACCCAGAAGATGCTCCAACATGTAATAAGGACACATGCCCCACTATGTTCATAGCAGCCTTATTTATAATAGCCAGAAACTGGAAACAACCCAAATGTCCCTCAACAGAGGAACAGATACAGAAAATAATGAATTTATGAAATTCTTGGGGAAATGGATGGATCTGGAGAATATCATCCTTAGTGAGGTAACCCAATCACAAAAGAACACATATGGTATGCACTCTCTGATAAGTGGATATTAGCCTAGAAGCTCAGAATATCCAAAATACAATTCATAAACCACAAGAAACTCAAGAAAAAGGAAGACCAAAGTGTGAATACTTCGTTCCTTCTTAGAAGGGGGAACAAAATACCCATGGAAGGAGTTGCAGAGACAAAGTATGGAGCAGAGACTGAAAGAAGGAAAATCCAGAGACTGTTCTACCTGGGTATCCTTCCTATATTCAGTCATCAAACCCAGACACTATTGTCAATGCCAGGAAGTGCTGATGACAGGAGCCTGATATAGCTTTCTCCTGAGAGGCTCTGACAGTAACTGACTAATACAGAAGTAGTCACAGTCATCCATTGAACTGAGCACAGGGTCCCCAATGAAGGAGCTAAAGAAAGGACCCAAGGAGCTGAAGGGTTTGCAGCCCCGTAGGACGAACAACAATATGACCTAACCAGTACCCCTAGAGTTCCCAGGGACTAAACCACCAACCAAAGAGTACACATGGTGGGACTCATGGCTCCAGCTGCATATGTAGCAGAGGATAGCTTGGTTGGTCATCAATGGGAGGAGAGGCCCTTGGTCCTGTGAAGGCTCAATGCTCCAGTGTAGGGGAATGCCAGGGCAGGATGTGGGAGAGGGTGAGTTGGTGAGCAGGGGGAGGGGGGACGGAACAGGATTTTTGGTTTTTTGTTTTGTTTTGTTTTTTGTTTTTTTTTTTTGGGAAGGGAAACCAGGAGAGGAGATATCATTTGAAATGTAAATAAAGAAAATAATTTTAAAAAAATGAAATAAATTAATTTAATTATCTAAAGCAATGAGAAGCAAGGTCTATTTTAAGTAAATAAACAAACTAAAAACTACATTGAAATTTCTCTTTAGAAAAATTAGGCAGTTCTGTCCAGTATAGATTTTAGCATTTTCTCTTTCTTTTATATATTTCGAATTTATTGTATATTGGCTTGGAGTGGGGTATGATGGATGTCCAGTATTCATGCACTATGGAGGTAGGACAACCTGCAGGAGTCAGTAGTCTCCTTTCACCATGTGGAATCTAGAGATAGAGCTCAAGTTGCTGAGCTTACTAGCAAGTTCTTACATGCAGAGCCTTGTCCTGAGCCCCTGATAGATTGAGACGCATGTCACAGGGGGAGCATTTTCTATAGTATTTTTTAACTATCCAGTTTCTGTGCATATGTTTGGTTTATTTTGAGACTGTAATTTAATTATAGCATTTTCCTCTTCCCTTTCCGCTCTCCAAACCCTCCCATATACCTCTCTTAGCTCGCTTTCAAATTCATGGCCTCTTTTTTCATCAATTACTATTGCATGCATATATGTTTGTACACACACACACACACACACACACACTCTAAATATGACCTGTTGATTCGATGTAATATTACTATGTAAATTTACAGGGCTAACTGTGTGTCACTAGACAGCTAATTGGGACACTTCTCCATCTCCCAGTTTTGCTCAGTTCTGTTAGAAATTTGTTCCTTATTAATAGTCCTTACAAAATATAATCTGAATTATATTTGACCTGTTTTAAGAGCTAGATTAAAAAAATTACTAAGTTCAAAATTTTTGGCTTATAAAAGAAACTAAAACTCTATTCTTACCATGCAAATACCCTAATCAGTATTTTATACCATCTGAGGAAAGCTTGGCAGAAAGAGTGTTTTTATAAAGAAAATGACTGTGATTGACAAATGGATTCATCCAGAGAACATACCTTTTACCTAAAAAGCTTTGTTCTCATCACCTGACAATACAATCATGGAGAAAAACTTAATTTTACAGGGCCATTCCTTTAACAGGTGGTTTTAGAGTCTACCAAGTTTCAAGTTACACACAAATGAATTTTAATAAGTACCATTGTTGCTTTTATTCATTATTATTGATCCCTGTGTCTGTGTCTGTATATTAAAGTACTTGAGACACTTCTAAAAATACTAACATGAGGTTGTTTGTGAGCTATTCTGAATTAAATTTTATGATGCTAACAGTTTATATTAAAAACCATGGAGTAATTCCAAATGCAGTATTCTATATGCCTTAAAATCCATTAAATATGGCTCAAACTTCAAATATAAATTTGCAGTTTAGCATATTTCCAGTTTCTTGCAAAATATGCTTTTTAAAAATATTTCTGCACATCTAATTATAAAATTTAGAAATGTGTCGAGGAAAAAACATGCTTTTTTTGTCTCCCACAGCTGTAGCAGTGCACACGCCATCTTGTCTCCAACAGCTGTAGCAGTGCACGTGCTGTCTTCTCTCCCACAGCTATAGCAGTGCAAGCGCCATCTTGTCTCCCACACTTGTAGCAGTGCATGCGCCATCTTATCTCCCACACTTGTAGCAGTGAATGTGCTGTCTTGTCTCCCACAGCTGTAGAAGTGCAGTGCTATCTTGT
This sequence comes from Montemys delectorum, assembly GCA_019843815.1. NCBI lineage: Eukaryota > Metazoa > Chordata > Mammalia > Rodentia > Muridae > Montemys > Montemys delectorum. Next base: position 17,707 of record JADRCD010193718.1, read on the forward strand.
CTCACACAGTTAGAGAAGAGCATCTATACAATTTTCAAAATCCTAATTATATGTATTCTAAATGTAACTTTAAAAACATTTTAATTTATATTTTCAGTGATTTAATCAAAACATTATCATAGAAAGAAATTAATTAGTAAAATAAAATCCCAGTAATTCAGTGTATTATTAATTAAGCATTTGAATAAATAAAAATATTTGTAGATTATGATTCCTTTATAACAGCCTCCAATTTTTTTTTTAATTTTTTTTTACACAAGGCCTCCAATTTTTTAACAAGAATTTTAATCATGCAATCCATGGATGATTTATGTTCAGAACTGTTTTGTGAAAGAGAATAATTTTACCTGAGCATATGTAAACTGCCGTTTAATACCAGTAAAGATCATTAGAATATTTATTCCAAATTATTCTTTCAATGGACCTTGAATTAGTATGGCTCAAACGTAACAATTTTGTGGCAAAGAGCAGAAGACTCTACTAGGTATGTCTATGACCTTCTGAAAATTTCAAATATGACTGTAACTCTTGTCCACTGACAATATTTTCTTTAGCCCTCTTGGCTCATGTCTACATAATCTGGCATCAATAGGCACTGTAATTAAAATATAGAAGAATTGAAGTTCCTTTCATATTGGTAATCTTTAGTCTTCACAAAGCACTAATAACAAATGAATTATGTTTGTAAAAATAAGCAATATTTTTTTCCTTTTTTTCTTCCCTAGTCAGTATTTTTTAAAAATATTCAGTCCATATGGTCAAACTCTTTGGTTAGAATTATCAGTTTGTTCCAACAGAACTGTCCCCTCACCTGCAAGGGCACCGGCCTTGCAATGAAATGCTCCTGCCTAAACTTTCCAGCACTGGGAAACAGGTAGTCATGTCCACATCCACATCCAATAGTATACTTCATTATGCTTATTACTCTGGGGAAACTAGTTAATTTGAGGTTATGATCATTTTCTAGATAATCAGATTTTCAGGAAGTAATTACTACTATTTTCCTAAACATAGTAACAGAGAACACACACACACACACACACACACACACACACACACACACACACGACTATAGGCTGTTGACACGGGCATGTCAATGCCAAGTACTACACTACCTACCTCAGCCCTATGAGACTGGCAAAGCCTTCATTGGGTGAGGTTCATTGGTACAGCAAGGCCTTCCTTTTAACTCGAGTGTGACTACTGACAGTTTGGCAGAAAATGTCCACCATAGCTTTTTCCTCTGTTTATGGTCTGAAGACTGAACCTCATAGAGACTCTGCTGACAGATTAGTGAAACCCACTTCCTTTCTCAGCTGTATATAATAATTCCACCTCCTTGTTTCTGTGTAAGCAGTAACTATGCCTCCTTTTTAAAAAGCATGGGGCCACACATCCATCCTCAAAAAATTTGACCGAGAATTATTCCTGTAAAAAAGAAATGCAGGGACAATAATAGAGCAGAGACTCAAGGAATGGCCAACCAGTGACTAGCCCAACTTGGGATCCATCACCAAAGTTGGGACCCAACTTTGGGCAGGCACCAAACCCCAAGATTATTACTGATTCTATGTTGTGCTTGTAGATAGGAGCCTAGTATGGCTATCTTCTGAGAGGCTCTGCCAACAACTGACTGAGACAGATGCAGATACTTACAGTCAACCACTTGACTGAGCTTGGGGACCCCTATGGAAGAGTTAGGGGAAGAATTGAAGGAGCTGAAGGGGACTGCAACCCCATAGGAAGAACAACAGTGTTAACTAACCTGGAACCCCTTAGAGCTCCCAAAGACCAAGCTACAAACAACTAAACATACATGGGCTGGTCCATGGCCTCTGGTACATATGTAGCAGAGGACTGCATTGTCTGGCCTGTGTGGGAAAGGATCTGCCTAATCTTGTAGAAACTTGATGCCCCAGGGGAGGGGGATGTTAGTAGGGGTGCGGTGGGTGTGTAGATAGGGGAGCCCCCTCTCAGAGGCAAAGGGGATGGGGTAAAGAACTCAGAGGGGGCTCTAGGAAGGGGGACACCATTTGGAATGAATAAAATAATTTAATAAAAACAACAACAACAACAAAAACAAAAAGCTGTTGTGATAACCCTTCAACTGTATATAATAAAGAAACAGAGATTTCAGGTTGCTATGGCTTCTCCATGAAAGCCTGACTCACCTGATCTCAGTATTTCTCTTTCCCTATATCTGTAAGTTTGTACTTCATTCTCCTTGATGCCTCTGTAAGGTTAATCGCTGGAGTCATGAAGAATACTATATATATGGACATTCTATTGTTAGGTTTGTTGACAGTAACAACTACTGAGCCAGCAAGATTGAAGTCCACTAAATAGGTTGGTAATTTCACCCATTACTTTTACTTCTATAAGATCTTCTTCTAGATCTCAAAAATGAGGTTTTTGTAGACAATTATAAAGCAAACAAATGGATTATAGAAAACAACAAGGTAAGAGGACAAGATTATGTAAGTGTAAGTGTCTACATTAAATTTAGAGTAATTAAAAAAATTCAAATGTTTTACAAATGAAAAACAGTCAAAGAAAATGTTATATCTTAAAAAACAATCTTGGCATAAAAAATCCAAGAAAGTGGAAAAACACAAAAAGACAAACCCTATGAATATGATATGAATGGATAGAGGAAAGAGAAGAAACATAGGTCAAAGGAGCAGAAAACACAATCATAAATGAAAATTTGAAACTTTCCCCAATGTAAACAAGAACAAGGTGCCTACCAAGTTACAAGAAGTATACAGAACACCAAATAGACAGGAGAGGATCAGAGAAAAAACTTCCCATGACACATCAGAATCAAAACATTAGATATGCAGTACAGAGGAAGGCTGTAAAAACTTCATGAGAAAAAGACTAAATCCCATATAAAGGCAGGCACATTAGAATAATACCTAACTTCCCAAGGGAGACTCCAAAGGCCAGAAAGGCCTAGACTCATATTCTACAAACGATGGAGAAATCTAGACTTCAGGAATCAGCAAAATTATCAATAATAATCGACTAAGAAACAAAAATATTCCAATAAGCCCCTAAATCTACATAATTTCAGTCCACCAAATCAGCTCTACAGAATGCACTCGAAAGAAAACTTCAGTCTGAAGGGGTTAACCATAACCCCAAGAAGACACAAGTAATAAATAATCCCAGAACTGTCAATAGAAAAGGGAGTAAAAAATAATATTAGGAATCTATAAATACTACTAATTAATAATACTAAGTATCAATGAGCTTAATTTCCTAATAAAAACAAACAGACTAACAAATTGGATTAACAAAGAGGATATGTTCTGTACATCCAAAAAAAAATAAATGTCACCATCAAAGACAGCAGATGTCACTCTGGGGAAAAGAATGGAAAAACATATTCTAAGCAAATGGATACGAGAAGCAAGCAAACATAGCTATTTCTACAACTGATGAAAAGATTTCAAGCCAAAACTAATCAGAACAGATAGGTAAGGAAAACAAATACTCACTAAAGGAAAAATCCACTGATGATCTCACAATTTTAAATATTTATGCACCAAATATAAGGATCCCAAAGTTCAAAAAAAAGAACCAATACTACAGGCTAAAACCACATCTTGAAACCCCCACTCCTTGCCCAGCCACAGTGATAGATGGTGAATTTTATATCTCTCACAGGCAGACAGATTACTGAGACAAAAACCAAGCAGAAAAGAATTAAATAACTACATAAATCAAATGGTCTTAACAGATATTTACAAAACATTCCATTTAACACTGAAGAACATGCTTTCTTCTAATCAGTTTATTGCTTTCTCCAAAATCGCCTAAGTACTAGGATATAAACCAAGTCTCAGCAAATATAAGAAAACTGAATAACACCCTGCATCCTATCTGACTTCCATAAATTAAAGCTAGATATCAAGAGCAATAGAAATAGCAGAAACTATAACAACATAAACAGTAGAATGTCCACATACACGTGGAAGCTTAACAACACTCTACTCAATGATAACTTGGTCAAGGAAGAAATAAAGAAAGAAATTAAAGACTTTCTAGAGTTTAATAAAAATGAAGCCACAACATACCCAAACCTATGGGAAACAATGAAAGCAGTCCTAAGAGGAAAACTCATAGCTTTAAGTGCCTCCAAAAAGAAATTGGAGAGAGCATACTCCAGGAATTTGACAGCACAATTGAAAGCGCTAGAACAAAAAGAAGCAAATTCACTCAAGAGGAGTCAAAGGCAGGAAATAATCAGACTCAGGGCTGAAATCAACCAAATAGAAACAAAAAGAACTATACAAAGAATCAACCAAACCAGGAGCTGGTTCTTTGAGAAAGTCAACAAAATAGATAAACCCTTAGCTAGACTAACTAGAGGACACAGAGATAGTTTACTAATTAACAAGATCAGAAATGAAAAAGGAGACATAACAACAGACACTGAGGAAATCCAAAATATCATGAGATCCTACTACAAAAGCCTATACTCAACAAAACTGGAAAACCTAGATGAAATGGACAATTTTCTAGGCAGATACCAGGTACCAAAGTTATATCAAGACCAGATCAACGATCTAAACAGTCCCATATCTGCTAATGAAATAGAAACAGTCATTAATAGTCTCCCAACCAAAAAAAAGCCCAGGACCAGATGGTTTTAGCGCAGAGTTTTATCAAACATTCAAAGAAGACCTAATACCAATACTCCTCAAATTATTGAACAAAATAGAAACTGAAGGTACTCTACCCAATTCGTTTTATGAAGCTACAATTACTCTTATACCTAAACCACACAAAGACCTACTAAAGAAAGAAAATTTCAGACCAATTTGCCTTATGAATATCGATGCAAAAATACTCAACAAAATTCTTGCAAACAGAATCAAAGAACACATCAAAACGAT